>RPOG01000775.1:0-238683 GCA_008086565.1 Thalassoma bifasciatum | reverse complement strand
CTCTGCCCTCCTTCTGTCACAAAGTCACCCACTCACTCAGTCTCTCTCTCTCTCTCTCTCTCTCTCTCTCTCTCTCACACACACACACACACACACACACACACACACACACACACACACACACACACACACACACACACCCTTTCTGTGTATCTGTAATGCCACTTATCACTGATAAAAGGGGAAAAAACAGAAGAAAGCAATAAACTGTAAATGACTAACCACCCCTCATAACAACCCTTGAGGTTGGGCGCGCGCACAAACTCACACACACTTACACACGCCTTTCTTTTGTAGTGAAAAAATGAATAAATCCACAGCCAGGTTTTCTGACAAAAGTGTCTAATAATCTTCCTTCTCCTCTCTGTCCCTTTCCTCTTCTTCTTCCTCTCAATGAACAGATATCCCAGGCTTGCTCGGAGCTCCACGATCTTTGCGCGTCCACTTTTCCAAGTAAGTTTAACCAACTCCAATATCTGCGGTCAAAAGATACATAAACAAAAAATGGCTAATACAAACTTGCCGTAGCGAAACTGATGCAAACAAATAACATGCTCCTGTTAATCGTTCTAAGAAAAGAAATAAATAAAATACAAAGTGTGCACACAGTTTGCACGGATTCATACAAAATTTGCATGTGATCCATTTTTTTAGAAAACTGGGGGAAAAAAATCTGGGTTTCCATAAAGTCAGCTGAATCAAACGCTGTGGTTGGATTATTTAAAGTCCAAGTCATCTGCCTCATAACTCACAGTTACCTCATTTGGCCTAACAAAAACCAGGAATAAAAATACTCACGTGGACCACCCAGACCCGACCAGCTTACTCAGCAAAGTCCACTTGGATTTTAATTCGAGTCAACTATTGACAGCCCCATTGCAGATGTGCAGGGTCCTGCTTATAAACCAAGGCATTCAAATGTGTTGGCTGATGGTGTCATGACATCACTCTGAACTTATAGGCCCTATTTAAATGTCTCCCTGTGGTCTCTTCTCATGCAGAGGCTGCGCTGCACCTTGTGAACGCGCTCTGCAACAAAGTGCTTTATTACAAATCTATTCTCTTATTTTAGAAAAGAAGATACTTTTAACTTTTTGATTTTAAATGCTCTCTTAAAACTCTCAGAATTATTTTTTCTCTATTCAATTTTTTTTTCACATATACCACAGGGGTGAAAACCGGCAATAAGAGTTTGTTCTTCTCTGTGTTGTCATGTATTTTAATTCTTATTTTCCTTTTTCCCATCAGATTGCTATGTGGACCCTCCTCCTGCCGTTCCCCATGCAGCCGACCCCAACAGCTGTGCAGCGCGTGCCATCCAGCTGCGCACCGCCTCGTTCCCTTTCCCTGACAGCTCGTGCAACATCCAGGTGCAGGAGAGCGCCTTTAACGACATCCAGCAGCAGTTTGGGGACATGATGTTGCCCAGCAACGGCTACAGTGGCAGCAGCACCGGCGGTGGTGCTGCTGCCGCCTCCCTGCCTCCCCGACCTGCGCTCCCGCTGCCCTGGAGCTATGGACTCTCCTCCGATGCGGATTTCTACGGCCAGGAGATGGTAGGTTGAGACTAACCATTTAGAAAACACTAATTTATTCATCAGGTGTAGCCTCAAAAGTGACACAAAAACAGCAAATCTGCACCTTTACTGGACATGTTTCCAGGAAAAATGCAGAAAGGTGATTGAAATTAAGAAGTGTTTTCAAAAAACTCCGGAGCTTTTTTATTCTTTCACTTCAGGCAATCGCTGATTTCTTTTACTCCAGGGGATATTTAATTTCAGAGTTTTGTTATTCAGGTTTGGCATGGCTCATAGCATTTCACTGAGGCTTGTGTTTGGGCTTGTAGCAGAATGTCATCAGTAATTCTTTCACCTGTCAGAACATATGGAGAAGATTAACTTGTAAGGGTTTGAATAAGATGTGTTTCTGCTTGGTAAAAGTGGCACAGTTATTCAACCTCCTCATCATCAAAAACCAAAGTAATAACATCCTCCTCCTCCTCCTTCATTGTTTTCAGGCTCCCTGCTCTTCACCTGAGTCCCTGAAGCTCTGCAACCCCATGGACCCCAACAGCTACTCTCCACAGGACTCCTTCTCCTCCTCGTCCTCCTCCTGCTACGACTCACCCACCAGGATGGAGTCCAACTACCACGGTGGCTTCCCCTCAGAGCACTTCCACTATCAGAACTGCAGCCCTCAGGACTGTTACTGCCCGCCTCACTGCTGGCCCGGTCAGCAGGAGAGCTTCTGCGCCCCTGAATTTGCACCTTACTACAACCCCATAGACTATTCCTACACCTGTCCTATGGAGGAGAACTACTTCAGGAGGGATTATCAGATGAACTCGGAGATGTGTTACAATGTTCTATGATGAGACCTGCAGCAGTATTGTTTCTGTCTCTGGACTGTAAATATGAATCAGTAAGCTTGATGGTTTGCATTTCATTGTGTGCGTATGCTCTGACTGACTCTGCCTTCTGCAAAAAATGATTGAATGCATGGAAAAATAGTTAATATTTTTGTATTCACCCTTTTTTAATGCTCAGATATATTTTCTTACATGAAAAATTGTTGCCGTTTTAAATAAAAAATATGCTAAACATATACCAATGCTTTCAAATTCCTGTGTAAAAACATGCAAGTGAAAAGGTGTTGTATCAGGGTCAGTTCATAGTCACAGTTCTGCTGAACCTACAGGTTCACCGTTTCTACCCAAAACAAGCTGATACTTTTGTCTTCCTTATTGCTTAATGTCAGATTTTCCCTTTAACTGTCCATCTGTCACTGAGACCAAAGTATGTGGGAGGGGGAAAAAAATAAATAGCACGGGCTGATAACATGTTGAGGCTGCTCTGTAATGTAATACTTTGCAGTGAGGTGAAGGAATCCTGGAAGATTTGACTAAACTTGCAGAGAAGAAGGTCATGCTGGAAATTGGCTGCAGGAAAAGTAGAGAGAAAACAAGATTTGGATGCACTGGGCATGCAACATGGACAAGTATTTAAACTAAGTAGAAATGTGAGTCTTTAATTGGGATCCGGTGAAAGAATGCGAAAACGTAATTTCTCCCTAAAGTTTTTTTCAAAAAAGTGTCATAATAGGCATTAGAGGTGAAAGAGTTGCTCGTAATAACTATAGATTAGCAAAAGAAAACATACAGATGTGTAATGAGGCAGTGTGCAGATAATGTCTCAGGTGAGTCCATGTAGAATATGAGTGAGTTAGAGCAACACTAGTTTCAGCTTTAGATTTAAATCTGTGAAAATCACAGCCATCAGACTCCTCGAGGCAGAAAGAAGAGGCGAGGTGAGTCACGTGTGCATGGACCTTTACATGCAAAAAATAATAATAATGCTCTACACAGACAGACATGCTGCTTCCTGTTAAAGCCAAATTACTTCTGAGGACATCTCAGTCATGTCAAAAAGAATCATTCAATGGTGTGACATGTAAAACTGTTAAATTTTTTTAGTGTAAAATTACTGGCTAAATTTTGCACGACTTTCACAGTAATCTGCACAGTTAATTTCTGCTAAATATTCTCACAGTAACTTCTTGTAACTTCACAGCCTTGATGTTACAGACATTCCTCATAACTTGATACTGTAGTTTTACAATTGAAAGATAAATGATATTACAGTCATTTCTTATTTGCTTACACTTTCATATTATAGTTTTACAGCTGTCATGTTACCATGAGTGCGGTGGGCATGCTGCTGTACATGAGTGTATCACGGGTGACACAAGCTGTCTTTGCCCAGGCTGTCTACTCTTCAGTGAGGAGCGGACCATTCACACCATGTGTATAAACAGTGGGTCTACTCTATGTGTTGTGTACAGTCAGTCCACACTGTGGAACATGGACAGCCAGTCAATGCCTTGTGTCTCCTGTGTGATTCATCCATGTCCAGCAGGCTCTCATGTCCACAATGTCCCCTCGCCATTCATGGTCGCAAGGTACAACAGTATTTGCCTCTAAAATGTATGCCTATTAATTTCTTTTCAGGGTAGATTATTATCATTGTAACATTTTTTACAGTAAAAGTCAAAATAACATCCACTAGATTTGATAGCACCTTTTATTAATAAAGTTCCCAGAAGTCTATTCAACAGATTCAAAATTTATAGTAACACGCTATGATATAACAGAGGATTTTAATTTCAGTATTTTATTGTGAAACAGCGGTTAAATGCTGTGAAGTCTGGCAACACAGTAGTTTTAACAGGTGTTATTTGTGATATCACAGGGGCTTTTGATTACAACATTTTACTGCAAAATAATATTGTTGAAAACTGTGAAATCCTGGTAATTACTAACGGGTTCAGAAAGTTAAAAACAATTTTGAGGAAATGAGAAAGAGGATGACTGATTTATCTGTGATGATGTTTTGCAGACAGCCACCTGTCTCTTACCTATACAACAACTCTTGGTTCAGTAGGAGAGAAAAGCATCTCCATATGTGTTGTGAATGAATCATTAAGCCATAAATGTTTTAGACTCCTGCTGAAACACTGGCTTTTAATCCAATGGGAACTTCTACACTTGGCTCCACGTGGACACTGGATGAACTGCATCTTTTGCATCCTTGCATTGCTTTCCTGGAAGTTTCTGCTCTGGACCTTGTGTCACATTAAAAAAGACTCTGCTTATGCATCAAAGAGAAAAGAAAAGATTATGGTAATTATAACTCTCCAAATATTTACCCCTCAGCTATGAATGCATGTTGCTGCAACAGAAGCTGCAGCCCGCCCTGTTAACTACTGCAATTATCTTTAAGAGATGACAGAAATAATAATGTGAATACACGCTGGTGTAGAGGTGGCAGTGCCCTCAGTCTGACAGTGTTGAGGAACAGTCATAATAAATTTAACATAAGAAAAATGTTTTGAATACATTTTTTCCCTCATTTTTCTGTAATGTCAACCATAACAGACTATAATAATAATATTTTGAGCACTGTTGATTATTGGTGTTTGTGAGACAGAAGTTTGAAACCTGCTGTTGAATACTATTTAGTTATAACCTCAAGTTTTTTTCTTTTATTAATTCTAGCTCTTCAACATAAACCATAAAAGAGGCTCAAGTGTGGTTTGACAAGGATGGATTGAAGGTTTGGGGGTTTAATCAAGGAGCACCTCTCAGTTCAAGAATAAATCAGAAGAGTTTAAACTGCAGCTTCTCACATGTCTGCTCGAGTCTGGCCCCACAGGCCACAAGACCCCTTTAACACCCTGATTTCAATTGCAGAAATAAACACGTTTGTTGTCCCTTGTTCAAGACATCAAGTCAGAAAGTTTTGCATAATTAGGTATAACGAGAGGCTAACCTGACTGACAGACAGGTGCTCTGTAGCTGTAAGCACAGAGGATAAAGACCTGCTCAAACTCCACCTCCAGTTAGACTGAGTCAGCATTTCTGATACATCAACCTCACCGTGGAGCTACAGAATGACACAACTTAGACTATGTCCACGTTTCATGCAGTTTTTGGTTCTTGATTTAAAATATTTCACCAAAAAAGTATCAGAAATGGCTCACTACTATTCATCTAGCTCCCAAAAGACAGTGAACTACCTTCAGTAATTGCTTGAGTATAGGCATGATATATTCCCAAGTATTGATGGATTAAGAACAAATAAGAAATGGTGCAGTCCGTCAATATGATTAGCCTTTTATCTTAACGATTCCCTTATTGATTCTTCACGGTACACTGGATGTTACATCAACTATTCTGCCCCAGCTAGCTTAGCTCAGCAAATGAGAGTTTCCCCAGAAAACTCTCAGCTAGGATTTGCCGCTTGAAGTTTTACTGAAGAAGCTTTGTATGGAATCTAAAAAAATGAGTGATAGGCTCCCATCATTGCAATGTTCTGGAGAAACTGAACATATTTCAATCATTTTATCATATCAGCTGCTGTGATTCTGAAAGCTGATCAACNCCACCCACTTCACCTGCTGCAGAGCCAGAGGGAGGACACCACAGCCACCTCACCCTCCCTCCTCACCCTCCTGTCTGTCTGCAGTGTGGCTGTAATCTGCGTCTGTTACTAATCTGGGCATCGTTTGCCTGGAGGGTGAATCCCTTTCTCCTGCAAAAAGAGCATCACAGATCACATCACAGGCTGGGACCTTCACTTTCAGTTCAGTGAACATTTAGTGATGATACCAACATCAAATAAAAAAAGCTATTTCAGCTGCTTCTGGACACAGAAAAAAACAGTCTGAGCCCTTTGTCTCACTCCCATAATAAGATAGTGAACTCTTAAGGTAAATGTGAGATGTATCCAGTGTGGTAGAAAGAAAATAGAGAGTTGAGACACAAGTTTTTGCAGTGAAAGTTATATAAGTAAATATATGAATAATAAGTGTTTGTTTGTTGCTTGATGCAGGAGAGATTTTGCCCTGATCTCTTACTTGTTTCTATTTTAAGCAGCGTGATGGTGGTGTGTATTCTTGACTGTGGCTCCAGAGGTTTATCACCTGCAGAGGTTTACCTGGGTGTGAATACCTGATCCTTATCCGGCCTGAAACTTCAACATCTCTGTCTGAACCCAACCAGCATGACTTGATGTGGTCTCATATCTCTCTTAAGCATCCTTAACTGCTGACAGCAGCTCCTTTCTCCCCGCCCAAGCCCAACCGAAGGCTGAGCATCAGAGCTATGATCCCTGCAGGCGCACGCTGAGCTGCTGCAGACAGAGACGAGGTGAGAGCTCAATGGGTTCAAGTGAAAGGACTTCTGAGGGAGCTGATTCTGTGTGTGTGTGTGTGTGTGTGTGTGTGTGTGTGTGTGTGTGTGTGTGTGTGTGTGTATGTTTGGGGTGATCTTGGCTGACATTAGCAGAGATCAAGGTGCGATCTAGCCAAACCTGATCCGTCTGCTGCCCTTCACACTGATCTCTAATCACAAACAAAGCTGAGTCCTCATTTAGCTGCAGGGTCAGAGCAGCAGCAGCAGCAGCATTGTTAGAAGTGGAGAGTGGTTAAACAAGGGGAGGGGAGGTGTGTGTGTTTGTTTGTGTGTGTGTGTGTGTGTTGACATGCTCCATCCCTTCAGGTGTTTGATAAGTCTCTAATGGCCTCTGATGGGAAAACAGAGAATTAGCGGCTCAGGCTGCCGTGAAGTTTGTACTTCATTTATCACAACGCCATCGTCTCCAGCGTGGTTATCTCTCAGAGCTTGGGGCTAATCCACAAAGGATTAGCACATTACACTAATCTGGTCCAAACAAATCAAAGTGAGACCTTGATTTTTCTGGGATTTACAGAAACATTCATGTTTCATGTCTCATTTTACCTCTTCTGTCTGCAGCAGATTCTTTCCCTATACACAATTTTATGAGCTTGTCTCCAGTTTATGTTCTTTTGATCTAATCATGATGTGAATTTAGTGACTTATGTGACTGTGAGTGGATCTGTGAGCTAATGTGTCTTGGGGATGAGAGTGAGTAAGGTCCACAGGCTTAGAGACTTTCATTCATGTGGTCACTGGATGGTCCCCGTTTACAAGTCGAGAGGTCGATCTTTTGACTTTTCTTCCAAGAAGTCAAGTTTAACTTTGTCTAATGTTCTTCAGTGATTTTCACCCCACGCTGGTGTTTAAAGGGGAAAATGTTTTGACCAGTATCACGCACACACAGAAGCACTGTGCGGAAAATATACATTTTTTATAACCTTCATTACAAGGCTCTCATGTCCGAGGAGTGTATAAACTGTAAACAAAAAAAAAAAAAAAAAAGAAAAAAGAAAACAGTTCTTAGCTCAGATTTTTCTGTTTATTTATTTTTTTATTTCTATTTTTTTTTTAGGATTTTTTTAATTGATGATTCCCTGATTGTTCACTGGTTTTAGAGCCTTACTTTTTGGTCTTCATTTAATGGGACCTTATTTACATGGAACAATTAAAGAAGAATACTTCACTTTGTCAGATAGCAGCCGACACAATACAAGAGCAAAGTCATGAAATGATGCAAAAAGCAAAAGTTGAGGTATAAGAAAGAAGAAATCAGAAATACTTGAGCATAAAAATGTTGTATGAGGTCAAAATAGTGCCAAAATGATCCATATAAAATCCAGATCCTGGTCTTGCCATAAAAAACATCCTGACATATTTTTTTCCATTGCCAACTATTAGAGAACGTTGTCTTTGGTCAGAGGCAGAGTTTGTTGATGTTTACGCCGCACGTACCACTGCAAAAAACTGACCACTTATCATCGGATATGAAGAGACACCTGAGGGACAGGTGAGCCTTGATTACATCAGCCTGTAATGATGGAACAAGGATGTTTGAGCACATTTAGTGAGGTCAGTGACAATAAGAGCTGCTCCAGATCCAGTCCCTTTCTCTGATGAACTTTTCAAACCCGGGCATGTTTTACTTTGTAACTTGGCCGTGAGTTTGTGCTTGGCGTCATTACTCAGAAATATGACGAAGAAGTATGTCAAATATTCCACTGTCTGTTCCTTAAATCATTAAAATGGCATGTTGGATCAGGTCTTTGAAGCTGGGGCTGGATCTGTGTCTTTAAACATCTAAATCATCAGGTGAGTGCAGCACTTGACCAATGGTACCAGGTGGGCCCCTGTAGGTCTGAGAGTCTTTAATATCTGACAGGTGTTGCGAGTGGAAAACTCAGGTTACAGCAACCTGTGCCAAGTGTGAACAAAGCAAACAAACAGAAAAATCACCAACATGGAGCAGGTATTTGCTTCCCTCCAAAACTGCAGCTCACAACTCTCCCTCCTTCCTAAAACTGGATGCAGTGTGTCAGGGTTGTTCAGTTAGGGATGTGTGTGTGTGTGTGTGTGTGTGTGTGTGTGTGTGTGTGTGTGTGTGTGTCTATGTACAAAGTGTAATCCACAGATCCTGTTTGTGTCCCCTCGTGCTCCCACTGAACCAGTGCTGGTGGAAATCCCCCTGCAGAGGCTGGGCCTGCGGCGCCTGATCAGGGAGAAGAAACGCCCACGTCAGGCTTTTATCAGCTTTATTTACTGGTCTCGATGTTTCTACACGCCAACAAAAACAACAAGATTTTAAGACTGATTTCATCCCTCTGACATCTTAGGAGAACATTTGCCCATGCGAACCATTGTTATTTCACTTGTGTGGAAAATTCCAAAGAATAATCACCCATTCATTTACTGAACTGTGAAAGTGTTGAAGTTGAATGGTTAGTGTTATAAACACAGAATACAGCATGAATTCATCATGAGTGAGCTCCTGACAGAAAAGTGACCTTTGACCCATGGAGTACAAACAGATGGCGTCACTTAAACAACTTGTCTTTTGGACATTTGCAGAAATTGTTCCATGACAGATTTTTTTTTGTCCTGCAAGATCACCTCTTGATAGTGATACAAGCTGAATTGGTGTTAGTTTATATCTATGTAGATATTTGAGTCCACAGCAAAGATCCCTTCACGACAACGTCATCATCAGCCACAGTAACGTTAGAATCATCATCTATTCACTTCTCTGGGTCTATCCTTTGTACCAGAAGAAATGATGCAGTGGAAAAGTAGATGACTTCTGATGAAGGTGTTGGTCTGATTAATGATTCCACATCAGTGTATGTTTTAGATGTTATGTCGTCTCTTTTGAAGTTTTATGCTCATGAATAAAATCCTTTGTGCCATGTCTCAATCTGTTAATTTTTAAGCTCCAGTATCAATGCTGCTCTGTTGTTTCAGAGGAAAGAAAAGACTTTCATATCTCAGAGTAACACTAAACTCTGCGACCGTGACCCAACCTTATCTGAAAAGCTAAATAATATACAGTGTGTAAGTGTACTTCACAACACCTGAGCCTCTCACCAGTGTGTGTGTGCGTGTGTGTGTGTGTGTTCATACCTGACTGTGTGTCTTTATCATGAAAATCAAAGACTATTTACACTCCTCATATGTTTTACACTCAAAACCTTGACACACACTCGGTTGTGATAGCACGCACACACACCCACATACACATACACACACT
Source organism: Thalassoma bifasciatum (assembly GCA_008086565.1). NCBI lineage: Eukaryota > Metazoa > Chordata > Actinopteri > Labriformes > Labridae > Thalassoma > Thalassoma bifasciatum. The sequence continues at coordinate 228,706 of RPOG01000775.1, read as the reverse complement.
CATGCAGCTGCACAGAGAAAGTGACAGCAGAGTATTTACACATCAAACAGACGCTAAGTGGAGGGAGAGTGCTCCTCGTACAGTAAGTTAGTCCACAATGCTGCAGTCATAGTTTTCATATGAACAAAAAGCTGCAGAGGAAAAAAAAGTGATTCATTTTTCAAGAGTGTCTGTTTTCTTTTCTGCTTAGTGTCTGGAAACTCTTCCCAAGAAAAAAAAACAGCAGAGGAAGTCAGGAGTTTTACGTTGGGTGTTTATTTACTTAGCTGGAGTTATCAGTGATTGGGGAGAGGTGCACAGAGCAGACTTTTCCCATGGAACGATGAATCTGAAAAGACGTTTCCTGGCACTTCTACCACTTCTGGCTTTTATAATGCAGAAAAGTGTAACGATGTTTGGACCAGAAAATTGTTTGTCAGCACATGTGCAGCTCAAACTATTGAATATAATATTTTAATTTGTCTTTTTCTGAATACACAATGAAAATTTAAATAAAAGGTATGTCCAAAGATGCCTAAAAACTCACTTCTTGGGCTCATTTATGCCTTAAGTTTAATCTACATTCAAAGTCGGATCTCCACTGATTTTATGTTGACTTTGTTGCCACTGACCCCATTTAAGAGTTTAGGAGACTTAAATTAAAACCAATTGATGATTTTAAATGTTACTGTGCCAACAGAAAGGATTCATGACGAGTTGATGCAAGTTTAGGACACAAGGTGGAGGAACTTACACCTCCACCAACAACCTGTTGTTTGTACAGTAAACTTATTTCTAAGAACAGTTTTCTTAAAACACAGGCTGGGCTTTGACATCCTGATCACGTATTCTGATAATAACTTTCTGCCTCTCTGTGTGTCAGTCTTCATCTTTAAAAAAAAAAAAAAAAAACAGTTTCTGCAGGAGCAGAGATGGGGCCAAAGCAGTGCATGCTGGGACCTGTTCCTCCTGCTCTGAACCCTGAGAACACTTAATGTGAAGGTTGTCCATACACAGGACAAGACGCCACAGATCGAGATAGTAGACCACAATAAGAGACAGAGAGAGAATGAGAGAGGAGGTCTGAGGGAGCCTGCATGTTATTGGCTGTGATCTGTTTACTTTTCTATCTCTACAGTTGTTTTATATGAGGGAGAAAAGCCTCAGAGAGTGTTACTGCCAGGAATTTTGTGATTAAATAAAGAGAAGGCAACTATTATCTCCCAGCGGCTAAATTTAGATTCATCTGCTGTGTATATGTTGGCAAACACCTGTTTGGTAAACGGTTCCAACACCGGTGTGTGTGACGTCCAATAAATAAGTTCTAAAATTGAGAATCTAAATCTATAGAACCTCTTTAGTACAACGAAACTCTAAGCAAAAAGTAGAAACTCAAATGGCATGTTAGAATTTTACTTATACTACTACAGAAAAACAGACTTCCCCTGGACCTTTAGGTTATCTTTGGTAAGTTGAATAGATGTTACGAAGGAATATGAAAATAAAACTTGCTCCAAGATTCAGTAACATCCTCAAATTGACAAGAGCATAAAACATCTGTCTCTCAGCCAGCTGAAAGGCTCAGACTTGAACAAAGAGATGTTAAAACAATGTAGAAGTCATCATACAAACCAAACCATAACTCTTGACAGAGCAATTTAAAGCAATTACATGAAAAAAGAAAAACTTAATATCTTGGCACCAACAAAAAAAAAAAAACGTAATTAGATTATTATGAAATTGAGTCATTTCTTAAAACTAATTGTATTGTTCTTGTCCTGTAGACAACCATTTTCAAAAATTAACATTAAAAAATATGATGCATTTAGAGAGTTTTCCTTGTTTCACTTATTGTCGTGATGCATGAAGTCTGTTCTCAAGTAACTAATCTAAACAATAGCATTTTCTTCCTGTTTTAAGACTTAGGAAATCACATATTAACTTTCTGAGTTCTTTTTACATTAAATCAACTTGCTGAATGAACAGGTTATTTCACTAATTTTCATAAATTTTCTCCATCTAATTTGGGGTTTTTATCTTGCATATGAGTTGCATGTTTTGCAGTTTATGACTCTTATTACAAGAAAGTTTATTTCTTATCCCATTGGGAGATTTTTCATCACCACAATGTGCAGTATTCTAAATAGTCCGACATTAAAAAAAATCTTGAGCGAGTAATTTTGAGAATAACAGACTAAACACCTAAATGTCTCAGTTACTGCTTTTAATTTTTGCCCAATAAATCCATCAGTTTCAGCTCATGGCTTCTTTTAAAGGGCGTTTTCCTGAGTTGAACTCTGATGCATGTTTGTGATAGCAGCAGAGACAGCAGAATGAATGTAGAAAGACTTTAACTAACTAGCATTAATTGTGAAATGTGTATTGCAGCCTCTTTGGGGTGCCAGCGCTCTGACAAGCCCTGATAAGCTGTGGCTATTCCTCCATGTGCTCCGCCCGCCTGCTCTCAGAGGGGCTGCTCAGACATGTTCCTGCAAGTAAGGCCTCTTGGCACCAAGATGGAGCAATTTAAAGGGACTTTCTCTGGTCCATCACATGCAGTTTTCACCCCGAGACATCTAATATTGTTAGAACAATGCACTTAAGGTCTGGAGAGAGAGAGAGGAGCTGAAGACAAGTCCCAGCTCAGAGTCCCACGTGACGTTAGCTTTCAGTGCTGTTTATCTTTCTGGAGCACCCTGAGGATATGTAAGCTGCGTCAGAAAGACAGCAGAGCTCCAACTGCCCGCCTTTGATCTGCGGAGAAGCTGCAGATCAGTTTCGATGGAGTGATAAAAAAAGGGGGGGCTTTTAAGAATGAGTCACGAAATGAATCCTTCTCCAAGAATCAGAGAGAAGTGAAGAGATGAGGGATGTTGGAATGAGTGAAAACTGCATGCTGAAACCTTTCAAACGAGTCTATCAGTGTTTAGGAGGTGAAAGAAAAACTCGGCGAGGCTGCAAACTTTGAACCAGGAGGAATTAAAGCACAGCTTAACGACTAAGAAGAGAGATGAAGCTGAAATTGCTTCATTAACTAAAGACACAGTCAAACAGGTAATACTGTAATAAGGAGACGATATAATCCAGCTTTTTTTTTTTGGAAGAAATTAAGAAATAAACGCTTTTTTGTGCAAATAGTCCATTAAGCAGACACCAGAGGAGTCTGGAGTCAGGAAGATACAACAACAGAGAGTAACTCTTCGGAGGGTCTGCTCATGGATAAAGATAGTTAACCCTTAACTTCACAGACTGGGCTTGAAATCCAACAAAATTAACTTTTAAAATGCCACAGGTTGTCTGAAAGTCCAACTCCCAAGAGATGACCTAAGACTTCAGACCATCTTGACTTTTAAGATGTTAATCCGATGAGAAATAGTTTCTCTCTGTAGTGAAAATATGTTTTTTTGAACCCAAAATGAAATTAAGGGAAACATTTTTATTGGCTTTCACCACTAGATTTTGAAAAAAACGATGCTTTGGTTCGTAGATTCTGCCTTTCAACTGAGGAAAAATCACAGAAAGTACTAAAACTACAAGCAACTGTGCAGGAAGCTGCAGTGAAGTCCTGTTAGACCACACTGATGCTGGAGCAGCTTCCTGTTAAACACTTTAAAGACCCTGAGTATGGTTCAATGAGAGTCCTAAGTGACAGATTGCACGCTAGGAATTCATCTCCAGACTGTCCTCCTTTCCAGGATTTCTTCACCTCTTTCTCATTAAAGGCTCAAAAACACTTTACATTTCTGTTTTCTCTCCACATGTTCCCATGTTATGAGCAGACATGGCACGTTTTCCCCCTCTCTGATACAATCTCAGGTGTCTCCAGGTGTGGAGATTTGACAGGTGGGTTGAAGCCCCTCTCTTATTGTCAGTTTAAGCCTTGAGGGGAAAACCCCTGAGAGTCAGAGGGCCCTCGCTGCCAAGAGGAAGCACTGGGGCTGGGGCAAAGTCTTCGTCCCGCATCCTTCAGAAAGTGAAGTCACTGCAGAGGCTTTAAATCACCTTGTGTCTGAATCTTCATCAACAACCTGACTGAACTTCCTGTGAATTCTTCATGTTAGCAGAAGGGTGTCCAAGAGAGAGAGAAATAACTGAGGAAACAAGATCACAAGTTCACACGGTCACTATTAAAACTAAAACACGGTTTTCTCTGTGATAGTTTCTATTGGTATTTATGTAAACACTGATAAAATGAACACAAAGGACTCATCTCATGATTTCAACAGTTTAACCCTAGTTTAACTCTTTGAAAGCTGACCTCCCTCTGACGGCCTGTGAACTATTATTAACATGGGCCTGATGAGATCACTTTTTTTCTAGCCCTTTACTAAAGCTCAAGTCTTTTGGGAACTCAAATGTGATATCACATTCAGCGAAACCTAATAAAGTTTGTGTGTGAAAGGAAGCCTTCTTCTTTTTTAAGCCTGGTGTATATGTGGTTCCTAGTCCCTAGCCTCAAGTGAACACTCAAAGAACTAACTTTTAGCTCTCTCACATTCTTTTTTTATCTGAATGTTGCCCCTTGGATACAACACGTCACACATAAAGCCCAAATTGCTTGTGATGAATGAAAAGAGCGGGATGGAGGTACATACCTGTAAAGCTTCTTGAAGAACTTTTACAGGAAGTGATTTAATCCAAGATACTGGAAAAGGACAAAGTGGCTTATCAAAGCAGATTAGCTTTTATATTTGGCCTGTACTGTCTTGATCTTGTATAGCTATTTGGACTTTCCAGGTTTTTGTTTCTAAAAAGACAATTTTGTCTTGAGAAACAGACCAAAGATCACCTAGTCACATGTTTTTGCTGTGCACTTCGAAAACTGACAGTGTTTTCTTGTCTTATTAGTTGTAAAAATTATCCAACCAAAATTAATAGCATTAATTGCATGATACATGTATTGTCCTTGCTCTAAAAACAATCTGAATGCAGAATCCAAGAATATGCAGCACATACAGATTTAAAAAACTAAACTCACAAAAAGCGATTAGATTAGAAAATGACTCCATCAAACCAGAGGCACAGCAAAGTATCTTTTCAATTTTTCAAGTTAAATGAAAAAACAGCTAAGTATCCTATAGATCCACATGCTCCAACAGCTTTAATGCAAACCTTTGAGGCTTGATTTGTCCTCTAACAGGCTCAGGTTGTTGAAAACTGTCTGACAGACACCTACAGAGTGAGACCTCACTCTGAGAGCTCCTGTGAGGTCTGTTTAGTTTGAGTCACTTTTGGTCCCTTTAGTGGGCAAAGCGGGACTTCTCATCTCTCTTTTTGATCTTGTCCTGAACATGTGTACATAGTGTCTTCAAACTGATCACTGTCTTTAACAGTCAAACCTGTCACACACTGCAAATCTTAGCAGAGAAATGTAAACAAAAGCTGTTTCAACAAAGAGCTGTGACTCTTTTTCACATCTCACTTTGCTCACCCTGCAAAAACTGAAATCGACGCAAGTGTTAACATCTTATTTGTAGTAGAAAAAGCATCTTATAAGCCATAGTATGAGCCACTTTCACCTGAAAGTGTCAGAGAAATGTCTTATTTTAATGATATCAGAAGACAAAAATGAGGCCTGAAGCAAATCAGGTGTCTTTTTTAACATCTTGTCTTTGTCAATGACACTGCAATTTTAATATCTTAAAATAAGACATTTTTTTGTGACTTGTCAGGTGAATGTGGCTCATAGTGAGTCAATAAGATGTCTCTATTAGAAATAGGAGAAAAAAAACCCTGCAAAAGCATAGAAGTTACTTTAGTGAAACAATCAGTTACTGCCAACGCTGCAAACACTGAACTCTTAGCAAGAGCTTATGTCTTATTTTCAGTGAAAAATGACTTTTCAGCCTTAACATGAGCCACATTTACTAGTCCAGTCAAGAAAAACATCTTATTTTAAAGCTTTTTCAGACAAAATTGATGTCACTACTTACAGTATTCTAATTTCAAGAAGCTTGACAAGCAAATGTTTCCTTTTGAAAAATACCTTTTTATTCATATTTTAATCATACCAAAGATCTATGCACTATGTTGCAATGTATTGTCCAGATGGGGATCCTATAATTACTATATACAGTATGTATTATATCTAATTCATATCTATTTTATGCGCCATATTCAAATGTACAATCTTCACACATTTTAGTATTTGTAAGGATGCAAAAACACAAAACATTGTTTAAACATAAATTTTCTAACTAATTCTGTCAGTGAAGCGTTTAATGCAGGACATATGTGCTTTCTTTGTGCATATTTTTTGTGACAGTTTTGCATCACTCAATAAGGCCCTAAAAGTAAAAGGATTTTATCCATAAGGGTGTGAGTTCAAAGTTGTCAAAGTCAGATTTATGCTACAGCTACAGAACAGAACATGATGAACGACTTCAGAGAGTCAGAGAAACAACATTTCAAATATCAGCAACAAACAGGGCGCTGCTGTAAGAGTCACTATCTTCCTCTTCATCATCCTTTTGCTCCTCCAGAAGTTTATCCAGGAGACTCGGGGGCTCAGACTCCTCATCCTGGTCTTCATCCAGACACTGGGATTCAGGGTCCAGGTGGTCTGAGTGCTTCGGGGGCACTAGGGCCTGTGGGGGTGGATCGACGCCCTGGATCATGGTGGCCAGAGACATGGGCATGGGCATGTGGACCAGAGGAGACCCAGGTAGGGCTGCAGAGCCGGGGGCAAACTGGACCCCCGCATTGGGCATGGTGGAGATGGTGGTGAGGGGTGGGGCCCAGGGCAGGTAGGTCAGACCTGAGTCTGGGAGCTCCATCTGAGGGAGGGAGGCCGCCTGGGCCACAGGGAAGGTCTAGATCAGTAAGAAACGGGACCTTAGAGTTTAAGTCGATACAGACTTGCGACACGAGAGATACACATCATTAATCTTTAATCTCTCAGAGGTTTAAGAGAGAAAAGGATGAATCACTGTGAGCTGGTGAGAATCAGGCTGACAGCGACAAAAAGGGACCATGGGTCCCTTTGATAAGATCTTACATTACAGTTTTTGTTCTCAGTCTGTGTTTTCTGTTACTCACCCCAAAGTTAGTGAGCAGAGGTGTGTGTGTGTAGGTCAGCATGGTGTAACTGGGACACAGAGTCTGCATGTAGACGTCAGCGCTGAGGGCGGGGGTGGTGGTGTAGGCTGGAGCCTGAGCTGCTGAATGCTCCTGCTGGCTGTAGTCCGTCATAGGCCACGGGGTCACAGCTGCCTGCAGGCCGCTGCTGCCACTGCCACTGCCACTGTTGCTGGTGGTGGCAGGAGACGCAGCTTTCCATCCTGCACACTGCTGCCCCGCGTCACTTCCTGCAGGCGACGCCTCAGCCGCAGCGTCTGTAGCCCCATCAGAGCTGAAGATGCCTGAGTGTAAAAACAGGCAGAGACTCGTGATACAGGAATCAGTTTGTGAAGTGTTTGTGGAAACAGTCAGACGCAGCTGTCAGGATTGAACACGTACCTCGTGTGTATGATGATGGATTATTGTGTGCGACCACATCCTGCAACAAAACACATTAGAGTGATTAAAACAGAACATTCTGCATGTCAGCGATTCACAGCTGAACCATAAACACATGTTTGTGCTCATTCTGATGTTGATACATAAATATGAAGTATTTACATTTGAGCCTATGAGTCCAGGTGTGAACAGCAGGTGAGTCAGGGTTATTGTTTAAGTGTGTGTTAGAGCGTGTGTTTTTAGGCCTCAAACAAAATGTGGCAAACAGGCATAACCTTGAAAAATTGACTCCTGTAGAATATTTTTTGTTTTGTTTTATGCATGTTAGTTTCAAGCTGTCTTACTCAGGTAAAATGTTCCAATCAAAAAACTTGGTTGATGTTTGCAATTTTGTAAGACACCAAATAAAGCAGTTTTATGACTAGTCCAATATGAATGCTTCATTGCTTTGTTGTTTATGTTTTATCCAATATTGGATTAACTCCTGCTTAGTCCCCCAGAGCTTGAGCTTGAATTATGTGCACGTTGGATTTTCAGTCATTGAGTTTGATGTCTTTTTCATTATTCTGTTTGACTTTTCAGTATTTGTTTTCAAAGATGCTGTAAAAATAAAGCTTTCATCATTATCATTATTGTTGTTAAAATCACCAGTAGGTCCAGTTTGTTTTTACAGATGTCAAACAACATCAGAGAGATGACTGTGACTGAGATAGACCTTTATTTTGTTAGTGTGTGTTTTTGCCTCCACTCTGTGATCTGAGCCAAACCAGAGCCAACAACAAAAATGTAAACAAAGTCCTCGATGCAGAGCAGTAACTGAAAGCTCTGCAAGGCTACAGTTAGATTTTCATTCCAAAAGACTGAAACTCAAACAGCTGTTAAAGATTAGACTCAAGAATCTCCTCTATAAGCATTCATCTCTGCTATCGTGTCAGAAAAGTGTAATATTCACCTCTTCCATGGCCTATTTGGTGCTTTTTTTTGATAAACTATTTTGTGCTGTATACGGTTACAAAGGCTGGAACATTTACAGAAAATCGACAGAAATTTTCCAGAAACCTTTCATGGGAAGTTAAAGGTCGGATTTGCAGGGTTTTCCTTAAAAAAAATGAAATTTCTAATTTTGAGGGAATGAGCCTCTATACATGTGTAACTGTGTCTATGTCTGCCTCAACCTTCTCCTCTGCCTGTTGTTGATGTTTTGGTTGTGTTGGGATGTTTCTAGGTGGAGAGTAGACGTGTTGACCCCAGCACAACCACAGCACACCCAGTGAACAAGTGACTTTGCATGTTGATGATAGCAAGTGGGAGAAGCTGTCCAAAGTGGCTATCTTTCTGGATAGCTGCCCTGACACGGACAAAGAAAAAGTGAGGCAACACGCCAAATAGATAAAGCATAACCCTAAGCGATGGTGAAACTTGGCATGACTTTCATTCATTTTAGGAAGCTCGGGACAAAAAGTGTGCAGATGTGGCTTTCTGCTGGATAGGCATGTGACTTTGTGTCATCCTTCAGCAGTGCCTTAAAGGATCTTGTGCTGTGGACATCACACACAGTGCATGGGGAGTGTGGCCTTTATGGCACTGCATTCAGAAAAGAGCTGCTATGTGGTCAAAGAATAGCATACATTTTCAAGTGAATTTGAGCTACATCTGGTTGTTTTAGCCAAAATTATGCTACAGTATATATTCCCTAGCTAAGTCACTGATCATGAATTCCCAGTTTACACCCATAAATTCCGGTTTATCCCTATGAACTCCACTGAAAAGTTTCTCACTTTGAACTTTCCCTGGATTTTGCAAACATTGGAGCAGTTGTACACCTTCATCTTATTACAGGGAACCAACACTGCTAAAAGTGTTGTCAATGCGAGTATTGTGAGTATTTATATTATTTTTGGCAAAATAATAATTGAATTAGCCTTGATGTTGGTGATATTCACTTGACAAGACCAGACAAATGTCTTATTTCTAGATTCAAAAGATTAAAATGACACCTAAATTGCTTGTAAAGAGTGCAGGAAATTGTCGTGAGCCCAATTAAATTTAATGATAAATTATCTTCCAATAGCAATAAATTCATGATGCAAGACAATTAACAGGTATATTTTTCCTAAATTTAATCTTTACAAGCACCCCAGGCATCATTTTGTCTTTTAACCAACAGTTGTTTGATTTTCAGGTTTTGCAGTGAAGTGTGCACTGTGGGAACTCTTGATAGTATAATTCCTCTGTCTTCAGTGTTTGCCTCAAAGAGAGCTTCTAAAAGTGAATTTTCTTTTCATATGCAGAACAGCACAACTGGACACGAAGCAACCAACCTTTCAGCAAACACTGGGCATGTAAGCACTAGGAGATACTGTAAACTGATCAGTTAATCCGCTGTGTCATCCCAAAACATGTCATGTAAGATGAGTTGTAATCCCTCTGCGGATGATAAGCTCCACACATTGACAGCTGGTTTCATGATTTTGTCATGAACTTTCATGAATCTTACATAAGATACCACATCCTGGCCCTGAAAAAGAAAATAAACTGTAGATCCATGGGCTTCCCTCACTCATCTCTTCTACAACCATGTGTATTCAGTCTCTTCTGAAAGCTTTCTGTCTGCACAGAGGGGTTAATGTGTTTGCCCTGAACAGTGTTTCTGGGGTGAGTGTGTTGAGAGAGGTGGTAATACACATTCTGTCATGAAAGAGAAGAATGACAGAGTAAGTACGGCTATAGAAGATAATGACAGCTCGTGTCAGTGTTTAGGAGCCCCTGCACCGTGATGCAGCATCATATCTTAGCAGAGCTGAGACCACAGTTCCCCAAATGACCACATGGGGCTGGCTCTGAAGTTAGATCATTTAAATTAAACCTAATGTTGAAAACTTTTTATCTTCTAAATTTGTGTGCTTTTATTTTGGAGGGTATTTTGAATAATGTCTATTACAGTATGTGGGGACAATGCCCTGTAAGGCAAATTGACACCCAGCACTTTACATGATTAAAGGTTGTTTTCAGGAGTTACTTTGGCAACTGAAATTTCCAGCAATGACTACATGAAATGAGGATTTTCATATATTTAGCTGGATTGGCACATAGATAATGCAATTGCTATCAAGCTGCGGATGGATTTGGCAGGACTTGATATGCCTCAGCATTCAGCGTGAGCAAATTTCACATGAAAGAGGAAGTAGAAGACTATGATAAACAGGGTCACTGCACTCAAACACAACAAACAAACACCACAAGGAATTTGTAATTGAATGAACAGGCGTAGTATGCAAGAAACATAGAGAGCCACAGCTGCGTTCACCTTGGCCATCGCCATTGAAGTGTTGTTTCCTCTTCAGGTAAACCAAAACTAGTTCAACAAGTACTCAGCTTTGCTAATCAAAAACTGACACAGTGCCACCTATCAAACGGAGTGAGATGTTCTCAGCCAGAAGTCTGATTCTCTTTTCTACATGTACACACAGACAAAACCAGATCCCAGCTGTGATTTGTAGTTTGAGCTATGATCTACGTTGGACTGTTTCTTGCATGTAAATACACTGAATGAGGACATAGGAGGACAAAAACCTCAGTTTAGTTTTGTGTAGACTGTATCATATGAATTCAAAGCACCTTTCTGAACACTGTCAAAGATAACTTCAAGATCTGATGATGTCACTGAAGCGTCTTACTTAAAATAGCTCAAAGCAGGAACATGCTACGTAACCAGGCAGCACATGGTGTTGCTAAGTCAAGAAAGCCTCATAATATTGCAGATGACCTTATCTTATCTTCTGGGAAATGATGCATCCCAAAGCCAGACCAGATGATAATCACTGATGAAAAAGATAAGGAATAGGGTTTTCTGTATGTTTTGCATCCATACAGCCAGACAAATGTGATCAGAACTCCTGTATTTTGTTTTCCACAAGTGGAGGTGATTTCATACATATAAAAAGGCATAAAGTGCGTTTGACTGATTGGCTCATTCTAGTACAAACATCATTTCCATGAGAATATTTTTGTTAGTTTGAACATCAAGCTGAGATTGACCTCACATCCATGAGATGCCACAGAACAAAATGACCAATTTCTAATATTGGTTTTGAGTATACTTTGCATCCAAATATGCTATTGCAATGAAGTATTTTCATCACAGATCCCGCTTGTTAGCATGCTCAGCATTTGTCAAACATTTATATATCTGTGGAAGGCCAAGCTCTGGAGCAGTTCTACTTCTTGAAGTCTACTGATGTGATGTACTCATTGGCCCTCAGTTATCAAACGTCCAGGTAATGGGTGTGAGCACATTACCACACACAGCCACATTTATCAATACCTGATCAGGTGATTGGCTCAGGTATGCATGTTTCATAAATCACACATGAATATTGCTGCGAGCTTGTTTCTACACCAATGCACTTGTTCCCAGCCAAAACTGTTAAACGAAGGCTATTTAGAGGTGCAGAAATTAGGCACACGACAGAGACATAAATCAGAACACAGTCATGTCGGTGTCACTTTTCTCTCCTGTGATGACAAGATTAGACTGTGGTATATCTACGAAGTTGTTTTAGTTTGATAGATATAAATCTGGCAGAGCCACCACCACAAACAGCTTTTCACTCTTTAGGGAACACATTTGTGGGCTGGTTCATCAACCCCCTGAAGAATTGATGCAGAGTGCAAAGCATTGATGAATGAGAATCAATCAAACTCAGAGCACCTCAAAAGAATCTAAAACTTAAAGTTAGAGCTCATACAGCAAGTAGAGAGTGAAAGTGCCCTGTTGTTATTTTAAAGAGAGATTATGAAGTAACGCCTAAGTGACTTTAACTTTGGGAAGGTCAAAAACACCACCTTCGATTCCGTGTGGGGCACAAGCATTTGGAAGCGACTCACTTCATCAACCTGCTTGATATCATGCATGACAAATTGATCATGTCATGCCATTAATTTGTTATTAAACAAACTAAAATTATTACTGAAGCCGCTAAACAACCCTAATAAGTGAGCACAACCTCTAGGAATACCATTCAACCGCTGTAACCGCTGCCATCATGTCAGTGTCAGTCAAAGAACCAAACAGCGTATCACTAATGTGTCCTATGTTTGCTTTTTTAAAGTTAAGACTTGGATTGAATGAAAAGTTTGACAGCTGAAAAGAAGGCAAAGTGATGTGTTTTGTCAGAAAACAGGACTCAGACAGGATCAGCAAAGAGATAAGAGGTTGCGCTTTGTCCACTAGGGGTACTAAGTTTGGAAAGAAATCAGTATTTCTAGACTGCTGAATTAAATGATTCTGAATTTGGTGCACACACTGAGAGACAGCAAAAAACTTATTGTGTTTCTCTTCAGCAGGGGGCAACACCACTGGTTACAAGTGCTTCAACAACTTGCTCATTTGTTATATTTCTTCAGCAGACCTTTTCCTTTTCCGAGTCAACAATTTCAATCTCAAATTTTAAGTCTTGTAATTCCACGACATGAGGTTCATTTTACAAATCAAGATCTCTAACACACTAAAAAACCTAAAAAGTGGAATTTGGTTGTGGCATGGCTCTTTTGCAATTAATTTAACCCAGATAAGGTCACTTCTTACGAAAAGAAGAAAAAAAAGTTAGGGTCTTAATGTCAAACCCCAGGCTTCAAATCAGTTTAAAGCTGCTCATAAAGTAACATCCTGACAGCTATGTCAAACCTGCATGCTCCAAACAGGAAAGATGGCAGAAAAAAGAAAAAAAAAAGAAACACCTAGGGAATAAGCTCAAGTTTTAATTAACATGTACAATGAAAAAAATAGTTGACTGTGTCAAAGAGTATTTAGGTCAGTAACAGTGAAGGTATTCCCTCTCATCACGTGCACAGCTCCAGAAATATAACGTGACAAGAGGTAGGTTGGAGTCTGAACTAACCCTGAGGCCAACATCATACATGTTGAAAGTTTTTCCATGAAACTAAAGCTTTTTCTCTCCTCAGACCTGCTGGAAATGAAAGGACAGTGAGTAACTTCTGCAGCCTGAGGCTGAAGAGGGAAAGTTTTGTCTTTATAGCATCAACAAAGCTAAAATCAATGGTCGCGCTACAATAAGTGCTGACTGGGTGTGTTCAACCGTAAAATAAGTGCACTTAAACAAGAAACTGTGCAAATACGAGGATGCCAAAGCTCTCTGTTTAAACAATGATCTCTTTGACGTCCTGTCAGCTCACTGTTCTTCACCTCAGGACGAGCTGCTCTGAAAAAACAAGATGTGATTTAGAGGCAGAGAGAGAAACTGTCAGAAAAAAGTCCAGGTTAACCCCAATCAACATGATCTCAATCCATCACTTAAACTTGATCAAGGACTTTTCAGTTAAAAAAACAAAGACTTGGGTACAACACCAAGTTTAGATTTAGTTCTGTGACCAAAGTGGCAGTCACACAACCATGAGCTTCTTAAACACACATGAACTTGTGCTGCAGAGGGTGCCTTGTCCAAATAGTTGTCTAAAAAGAGTTTGCATGTCCATGTACATGTGTAGGTTCCCTCAGTCTTTAACTTAAAGACACTTGCTCTGTGGATTAACTAGGTTCTTGTTTGGCTCAGTGATGAATTGTGCTCCCCAAGCTCAGCTCTCACATGTGTCCTTCTACCTCTGATTCATTTCTCTGGTTCTGTTCTGTTTTTTACTCCCTCCTCCTTCCTGACTCTCAACAGAGGCATCAGAAGCTTCTATATTTGAATGTTTTTGTTTCTGTGGTTGGCTGACAAGCTCTTGTTATCTTCGGTGTCGAGTACCCATTTGTAATGATGGAGTTCACCCAAACAGTGGCCATGAAGGTATGGCCTGGCCCCTGTTTTCTTTTTCTTTGACACAACTACAGCTCACAGAATTTGGTTTGTAGTGATTGTGTATAGACTGACAGCCTGGTGTTTTGATAAATATCAGAATCGTGTAGCATTAGTAAATTTTGGTTGTTTCCTACCAGTGCTCATCTACCAAGCAGAGCAAATGTAACCTGGCTCTTCATTGTATTGACAGACTCTCAGGTTTGAACAGATCACTGCAGAATAACTACTGCATGTGGGTTTGAATGAACATTATCACAAACAGCTCGACCCATGTTTTAGCCTTAAGCTCTGTGCTCTATCGCTCTCCTGTTTAGCTTGCTTCTGCTCTTTTGGTGCCTTCTCTGTCAGATTGTCCGGCTCTAGGGTCCATTATTGTTACTGAATAAATCACAGAAGTTATTTTCAGCGGAGAAAAAAATAGGCCTCTCTTCTCACTGCTAAACTTGGTCAGTTGGTGTGGTGCTGTCAAAGAGACTTTGGCGTACTGAAAATCAATCTGGTCTAGTGCAACCTGATCGAGAAGCTTGGAATTGGAATTTAGAAATAACCTATTTTAGCAGCGATAAACTCATTCAAAATTGTGGCTTATGATGGCATATATATTTAAATGTGAGACTTTATCAATATTTCTTAGAAAGTCCTCATGGTCCCTTTAAATACAATAACTAAAGCTTTAGAAGACTCAAGTTGCCAGTTAGAACTGTACTGAACTGTAACTGTAACAATTTCAAATGTTGTAATTATGTCTGATGTTGGCTGAATATTTCTCTTAAAACTAGGATTAACTCCTCTAAAGTAGTCGTAGAAATTATTATCTGTCCTTAATTTCAACATTGGGTTTATGTTATTTACTTATGTGATTCTCTGAGCTCTTTGTGTTTTGGGCTCTTGGATTGCTGAGGGTTGAAGGGAGCAGGGAACTTCTGTATATATCAGCTTTATCATGTTACAGCTGTTTGCAGACTCACTTCACTGCTTCAGTAAAACTGTTTTCCTGTCAGCATTTAAAACTCACTTATTCGTTTCGTACACATTTTCTGCTTTTTTCTATCAAAGAGTAAAAAGAAGATGATGTCTTGTCTTGCTGGGTTTGTTTTGGGTTAGTTTCTCAGATAGATGATAGTGATTCCCTTTCTAACGTGGCAGGGTTGGTGAAGACGTTATTGGGCTGAATTTATGATCTGAAACTTTGAGGTGGAGTCCAAATGTCTGGAGTAAGGAGGAGATCTGAGCTCTGGTTGAAACAGAGAGAGGTTAAAGATCTGATTGATCATATCTGCAAGTTTTAAAAGCTCTCTCCACAGTTGGAGTGTGTGCGCGTGCGGTGTGTTGCCCTCCTGCTGGGGGAGGCGTTAATAAATACAAAGTGGGAGGGCTCTTTGGCACGGCTGCACGTTATTTTGCATAGGGCTGTGTGCCCAGCCCTGGAGCCATGTAGGGAATGGCTGTAACTGTCATGGAAAAACACCTGGATTATATAAGGACAAAATCCCCCTCCATGCTCTGGGATAGGCCCTGGGCCCCGGTGGCTCACATCCTTATGGCCCCACAGGAGCCCTCACATAGCTACCTGTAATTTGATGACTAATTCTGTAGTTGGCAAAATGTCTCCCAACAGAATGGTGATCTGATCTCTGATGCTGCTCTTTTTCAACCAACATTACAACATTCATATTCAGGCTGAGCCACGTGTGTTTCTTTGATCCCTGCAGAGGCCTCACTACTGCAGAAACCAGGAGGTTCATCCCCGTGACGGTCTGATGAGAGAGGAATGACAACCTGCACTTCAACGCTGATAAATCATCTGAGCATAATTAAGGATGTGTTAATGTGAAGTTATCCTTCAGAAAATTACATGTTTTGGTCACGGCGATGATTCTCGTGAAACCTAAGCAGAGCGTGACTGTAGCACCAGGTGTCACCCTCAAAAACCTGACACCAGGTGTTGATGTCAAGAAAACTTTAGAGGAATCTGGTAATCTCAAAGCAGAGTTTAGGAATGTTTGATTAGCCAAACACATAATCCTTAGTGCTGAAACTGCAAACACACTAAATCCCCCGCTTCATATTTCTACTCTGACTAATAATGCTGCAGCCAGGTAACAGGAAGTGGACTGAGTTTGAAGGATTTGTTGGAAAGGGGTTGCTTTGAAAAAGCTGCAGGGCGATAAAGTGTTGAGACGTTCCAGGTTAAAATGCACACAATGTGTAATCATTGGTCAAATGGATGAATCATTTCAGAGTCTCCATCTTAATGTCACGTGTCCTTACTGCAGCAGGAGGTGCTGGCTTGATGTTCTGCAGCTCTTGGCTCCTCTTCCTCCTCAGCAGCTCTTTGACGGGGTCTCTGACTCGAACTCCCTGGTACGGCCTGGAGCGAGCCAGAGCTGCTGGCTGAGCTAAAGAGAAAAGACAGAGACAGAGAGAGAGAGAGGGGTAATTTTCTTTTTCCCTGTCTTGAAGCTGTTTCCTGTGATTTAGATGAGTTCACAGCTCGTGTGGCTCAGAGCTGAAGCTCACGTGCTCTGACTGTGACCTGACGATGACATGAGTGTAAAACGTCTGATCAGAGCTCCTGTGAAGAGTCTGAAATAAATAATGAGACCTTTGGATGAGAACAAGAGATCCTTCATTGGCCTATTCCTGCCACCTCTCTCTCCATTATTCACAGGGCCTTGGTTTGGCCTGATAGCAGCACAGCTGAGCCAGAAGTACAATTCTCCAGTTTTTCAGGCTTTTGCCAGTTCTCAAAAAAGATAAAATTCAGACCCACTGGTCAATCAAGAAGTTTGTAAAACAGATCAGAACAGCCTCACCATTTACCAGCTGTCTTGCCTTTTGACACATATTGTTTGCCTGATGAATTTCTAGGAATGTGACGTAATTTGGGAGGTGCAGGAGTATCATGTTTTTGAAGCTGCTCTTTGAATGCGTGAGTTGACTGACCTGAACTTAGTCACTGCATGTCTTTAGTTATAATGTGATTTGTTATTTCCTTCCCTTTTATTTATGTCGTATAACTCATTTGTAATACTGGCAGCTCCAGTCTTCACTCAAATGCTCTCACTAAACTTGTTTTTGCTCTCTTTCCCCTGAGTGTGGCTTAAAACGGGTCAAATGAGTTTCAAGTCCTCTGCTCTTGCAGCCTGAAGAAGGGTAGGAGCTTTAATGATGACTTTCTGTTTTTTACTCCAGGTTGTGTTGGACTCAGCCATGACACTTCTTAGAAGAGATTTTTGAACTTAAACCAGCTGTGAGCAGTTTCTGGAAAGCAAGTGAAAAAAACACTACTTGCCATAAGTATTTGCTCCCCACTGTTGCAACGAAACAAGGTCCTGAGCCACAATTTGGGGACCACTTAAAGAAGTACAAGAGGACCTGCAGACTTGAACATCGAGGCCTGTTACATTGGTACTTACAGTCCCAAGAGTGTCATTGTCACATTTCCAGTGACAAAATTATACTCACAGACTCTTTTCTCCTAATGCTGAAAGTACTGTGTACATGCAAAGCAGGGTACTTTGGTTGGTTTTGGTCGGAAACCTAAATCTTGCAAAAGTCCTCACTTTTTTACTGTGTTTGCTAACCTTTCACTCCTCGACAGCTCCACTGTGACGTCGAGTTATGGCTCCAGACAAATAAACAATCAATCAACCAGACTGAGGATGAGCAGATAACAGTGCAGTGTCTACACAAAGATAAAAAAACATCATGGCATGTGTTGATATAAGTCAGGAGAGTAAATGCTTTGTTGATCAAGAGGCCTTCAGCATCCTTCGCCACAGCGACTGTTCCTTCCAGCTATCACTCTGCTATTAAAAGCATTACAGTGGGGCTGTTGTCCCCAGTGCTCCCAGTGACAGAGGAGAGAGATCTATGATCCACGATGCGTCTGTTCCTGCCCTCTTCTTAACCTCTTTTATTAGCCGAGGGTCTCTTGACCGTCAATCATCCAGATACCTATCTGCTGCTGCTGCTGCTGATTGATTTGTTCCTAAGGGTCAGACGGGCTAAGTGTCCCCTCTCCACACCAACCGAACACAAACTTGTGATGCTCAACAGAAACACGGACTGGAAGCAGATGACCGTTTTGATAAGAGCCGTCCCCCTCAGGCCAGGCTCGGACTGCAGGCCAGGCTCGGACCACAACAGGTTTCAGTGACCTCGAGTGACCCCAGAATCTGTTTACAGCACGTACATCAAGAGAGACTTCACAGGTAATCTCTCAGATCTTTACAAGATGAAATCAAACTGTTAAATTTATGTCTCATGTGCCAGAAAGAGCAATTCACCACCTTTGCTATCTGGTTTCACGGGGACGAGTGTGGAAAGAGCTGAGCACGCTTGGCCAACCCCGCCATGGGGAGAAAAGTAAGACGCAGGTTGGTAAAATCAACAAAGCTGCTTTTAGCTTCAGGGCTAACCACGGTCCAAGGATTCTGCTGCTTTTGAGGCTGAAAATAGACTTATTTATTCACAAGACATATTTAAATCAGTCCAAACAGCACTGCAGCAACACACAAAATTGGTCGAAAAGCAAACATTTAAGGGAAAATCTGGCTTCAAAAAGTGCCTAACATTAGATTTTAAAACACAAAAAGTAGGCAATTGTGAGCTCTACTGTACTGCTCTGCAGAAACATGAGAGTCACAGCTTGTAAAGAAGCAGCCAACACACACTCAGACATTCATTTGCACACAGCTCTGTTTGACCCTGGAGGATCAGCACTGAAGTAGCTTCAGGGTCTGGGTCAGGTTCAAGTCTCTCTATGAGTTCCTGTTCCCAAGATGATGAGATACAAAAACAGGACAAGAAAAACATGAAATCTCCCAAGACAAGTCTAATTCCAAAAGATCACTACAACACCTAAAAATGCTGGGTTACAACTTACAGATTAATCATAAATATCCAGTCTTGTGTTGGCATTATTTAAAATCTGCCTGGTTTATGGTGGGCTACATGGTAGTGCAGTGGATAGTCTCGCAGCAAGATCACCAGATTGAATCCTGATTCGGGCACGGGGAATAAGGAGTTTGCATGTTCTCGTGATTGTGAATCATAAGCATGAGTGTGTGTGTGAAAGGTTGTCTGTCTCTGTGCGTCAGCCCTGTGACTGGTTGGTGACCAGTCCAGGGTGAATCCTGCCTCTCACTCTAAGACAGCAGAGACAGGCTCAAGCCACATGTAACCCTGAACAGGATAAGTGGTAGAAGATGAATGGGTGGCTGAATAGATGACTTATGGTCTCATACAAGAGTTGAGATCTGGTTAAAAGTTAAAAGTCCAACGTTTCAACCTCCATTAACACTGACTATCCTCCCAAACCTGACAAGTTTTTCAAGAGAAAAAGTTCAAGATAAGATCCTCATTGTAATATGTTAAAGACTGAAGGGATTAACTTTTAAGTAAAGTAATTTTCAATCAGCAATTAGAACAACTTTTAGTGTAAAAATCAGCTTTCCTTTTCAATAATACAGGAAATTAAAAGCAGATTTTTGGACTTCAGCTGGACAGACACTGCCCGGCCAAAAATACAGTCGCCACCAAAAGAAAGGTCACACACTCTAATATTGCGTTGGACCACCTTTAGCTTTGATTACTGCTTACATCAGGATGTGATGCAGATCACACTTTATTCATCTTCTGGATACCAAGATATGTTGTAAGAAGTCATGCTAAATGTCAGAATACACTTGTTTCAACCACCTCTTTGGTCCCTTTCTTGGGTTATAATATGTTGATTTTTTTCCATTAATGGAGTAATGTGGAGCATGGAGCATGTGTGCTGCATGGAAGGATCCGTTATAGAGATAAAGAAAAAGCAGCCGCTGTTTCCGGATGTGGGGCAGGTTGGCGTACAGTCAACAGTTAAAGGTTTACAAGATTCCTGGCAAAGACTTGGAGAAGTGTGAGGGGTGTGCTGCAAACACGAGCCTATCACAGCGAGTGATTTATAACAGGCAGAGAGCAGAGGGCTGCTGGTGGCTTTAAATAAGTTCAGTTAACACTTTTGAGGGCATTGTTTGCAACGCCTTCAGGTGAGCCTGTGATCTGGTTTGTTCTGGTTCAGTATTCAGGTCGAGCCTGGGGTTGAGGAAACAAGTGGGGACAAAATGTTATTTATGAGAGAGATAACTCAAGGATGTGTTTTCCTCATCTTCTATCCTGCAGGGAGACATCTTATTGTTCTGTCACATGTTATATTTTAAAGGTGAGATGAATTTAATTCTTAGTTAAACAACAAAACCCGTAATGACACAAATGCTGCAGCTTTGAAGTGAAACCCAAACGAAGTGCAGATGTTGTTCAAAGCAATCACACATGAGCACACACAGACAGACAAACAATCAGCACCAACCAACAGAAAAGAGGAAGCTCCACAGATGTGCACTGTTTCACTCTGGTGCAGGCCTCAAACCTTTTTGCATATCTTGATTACAGCCCAATGGCAACACGCAGCCAACTTCCAAAAAGACCACCTTCCTCTTTCCAAAAGAGTCCCAACAGCTTCAAAGACCTGAGTCAATGTTTACAAAAAAGTTCAGTTTCTGATCAATTTTATGAAAAAAATAAACCAGATAAGATACTAACTTAAACCTCACGAAGACATGACAGGGAGAACATCACAAGGGGAATCAGTCAATGTGGTCACGTTTAGTCTTTGGTTTGCCTTATTTGATAAAAAAAAGGCAATTAGTGTAAAGACATGAGGACAATAAGCCTGGAAACAGCTGAAAATTAAATATGAATCAATTTTTCCCAAAACAAGCATTGCTTAAAAGGTGGTATTTATTTAAAATACAGGTCAAAAATAGCGAACTGAGGCTTTATATTAATCAAAACCGATTTATATATATTTATTTATAATATTTGATATCCGATTAATATCCGATTAACAATATTTGCAAAGGTCTTTTTTTAAAAATCTGCTTTTCCACATTTTACATCCAGACCTCTGTAGTAAAACACCTAATTGTGACTTTGCAGAAGAGCTGATACGATTGAAAGTCAAATTTCTGATAAGATATTAAAAACCGCCAAATGCACTAAAGGTCTGCATGTTAGTGGTGTTCACATATTTTTATGTCTGAGTAGTAATTTCTTTCTTGTATGAGTTAAGACAAATGAAATGCTCAAACAAATGTACTTTCTTTTTGTTCTTTTTTTGTTTTTGACCCTGAGTTTTCCGCTGTTCTTTCCCTCCTCCAGTCAAAGTCAAGGCAAACTTCAACTTGTGATTTGAATCAACGGTTTCATTTCAGAGAAGATAATCAGCAAACATTCAAAAACAGTTTAAACTTAAGTCGTTCCAGGTACAAAAAGATGTTGTACTTACATTTTTCCCAGTGCATACTTTGTGTGTGGATATGAGTGCAAAGTTAAAGCGAGGCGAAATCAAAGTGGCGGGCTGACTGTCGTTCTTTATAACAGCCTGAAGACGGCTAACTATCCCCCTGAGATGCTGTAACTTCTCTAACCACAAGTCTCTCTTCTGCAGCTTCTTTCAGAGCTGATTCTGTTTGAGTCGGATCAAAACTGAGAGACGTGAAAGGTTTGGAGAGGAGAAACAGAGAAGAGAACAGAAACAAGGACACAGGACAGAAACCAAGTTTGATCAAATTGAAACGAATGTGCAGAACAACGTTGACGTGGTGCGATGCAGCTGATGTTTTTCTGTCATATTAAGGTTTCCAGATTTGGATTATCATGGCTTTTTTGCCACATGGATCCAAACGTTTACACACAAACTGCTTCACAGGCAGCACAATGAGCAAACAGATGGTCCTAAACAAGGCGCTCAAGCTGCTGGTTGTATTCACATTAAAGGTCAAAAAGCACTTAAAACATGTCTAATTTCATAAGTCTCTGAGGTGCTGACTTGTATACTTTTAAAATATAATGCTGTACGGATCAGCTGTTTATACTAGTGTTGTATTCAAGACCACACAATACAAGACCAAGACAAGGACAAGACCGGGACAAGTCGAGAAAAAGACCATAAAAATCCATTTTTCAAAATCATGACAAGTTTAAACAGTTATAGAGTGTTCTCGCTTAAATCTCATTTTCTTTTAAAGACAATTGACAGACAAAAACAAGGTGTCTGCAACTCTTTCAAAACAATATGCAAAATTCTCAAATCTTAACAAATTTGTTTAGCTGATTCTTACGATAAAGAAATAAATGAATCCATGTATTTGATTGAAAGCCACTGATAAGGTCAGATTCATTTAAAATGTCTGATAATCAGATGTTTATCTGTGAGGTGAATGAGGCCTAAAGTAAGTGTTCAGAGATATTTCTGACCAGAATAAGACGGACCGATGTCTGAATTTTTGCAGATGTCAGACACATAGGGCACTTGAAAAGATATAAACGGAGGCAGAGGAGCTAACGGTGAATGTTTTAAATCAAATTACAACATTTATCAACCAGGAGCAGTGCTATCAGTATTTTATGTTTACAGGAGAAAATTCTGGCCTGCTTGAATTCACAATGAGAAAGTCCCACTGTGTGAAAGTAAATACATCATTTTGCTTTCTCATGCCACATGTGCCGTCAGGATTTATCTTGTGAAGTTGGAGAAGATTTTGCGCACTGATCTCTGACAAGTGTCTAAATGTGAGGATCAAACTCACAATGAAACATAAAAGAAATGACAAAGAGCTTTTAAAAAAGCATCAATTAGCTCAGTTTGTTTGCTGGAGAGGCCCTACTGGAGTTTACTCAGACTAAGTTTTGAAATGACGAGTCCTGAAATCTTTTAGCATCGTGGGAAAGAGATAAACCTCTCATCGGGGTTGGTCCTGTTGCCATATCAGACTTTGGCATTTTTAAACAGAAGAATTTGCCAGGATGACCTGTGGAGGCTTGTGAGCGGAGAATTAATCCAGATTGCAGTCTTTTTCATGCAAGATCAGAAGACTTTGATAAGAGGCTTTAATTCAGCTTAATATCTTAGCTGGAAAAGTGAAGATGAGTCAAGGTTCATGGGCTGGTCAGAGGACACTGAAAACAAACAGCAGAGGCTGACAAAAGCCTCTGATTGGATAATTAGATGGAACAAACCCAGAGCACAAGATCTCAAAGATTAAGTTGGGGCATAAACAGGCAGAGAAGAGAAATATGATCAGCAATAAAATAATACCCCTTACTTTTATGCCTCAACATCATATCTGTTTCAGGTTACAGTCCTCATCACACTCACCGTTCAGCCCCCTGTTCTGTCAGCACACTGCAAAAAGCTGAAATGTAAGAAAGCATTTGTGTCTTTTTTAGGTAAAAGTGTTGTATTAAATATGAGCCACATTCCTTTGACAAGTCCAGAAAAATGTCTTACTCTGAGATATTCAAAGAAAAAAAAGGCCATGTGTAAAAAAATATACAAATTAAGTTGCCAATGCAGTTCATGTGTCTATACATCAAGTTTGAGAGCAACTTCTGTGGCTGCAGTTCTTCAGACTAAAGCAAAGCAGGAGGTGGAGTGAGCCCAGGGTTAAGTTGTCATGAAGAATTTTCATCTGTTTATTAAACAGATTGACAGAAACATTTAAGTTTCACTATGAACAGTGATCCAGCAAAACAATCTGCAGCAAGATAAACAATTTTGAAGAGTCAGTATTGATCTGTCACTGTTCTGAAAGTGTCATGGAAAATCACAGCATGCTGCAGAAATACCCTGTTTGCATTTCCTAGAAGATTCAGTATGAGTAATACTTTATAGTGCTGAGAGAAACCAGGGAGATTTTTCTTCAGAAAATACACACAAGAAGATAAGCAGAAGTGAGGGTTGCTCTTTCCACAGAGGTCACTAAAACCAACACAAACTCTAAGTCCTTCACGAGAGCAAAAAATGTTGAGTCTGTTGTTGAATCCTTCTTTTTCAGTGCAATTCTATTTTACGTGTATGTGAATCCAAAGAGCCCCTCTCTTTTTGAATCTAGCAGTTGTTTTTACTTCACACCTTTAGTATTTTGCTCAAAAACTTCAAGTTCATTGCTTCAAAGAATCTGCGCATATCCATACTGTCTGTATTATTATCTAAACTCTGGGCTTCATTATTTCATCTTTGTCTTTGACTCTGAGCAGCACTGTTTGTCCTCAGAGAGGTGAGAGGGAAACACCTGTGTGTACGTCACAGTTCACTAACCTGCAGCACATGAAACCACAGCAGAAACTTAGACACAGCTGCATCTCTCACTTCAGCCGAAATGGTGATTATCTTTGTTGTTTTCTGTTTGCTTGTATTTTATTTTGTAGTGATTAGAAGAGAAGTAAATTATAATTATAATGAAAAGATATCCTCTTGTTGCTGGAGTGAAGACCCTTTTACCCATTCAGCACCACCTCACATTTACCCCAGAGCTGTTAGCATCAGGATTAGTTTCTAAACTACACAAAACAAGAGCAGAGAAAAGAAACAAACTCACGTCTTCACAGAGAGAATCACAGCAGCTCCAGAGTGTTTATTACTTCCATTTGAGATCAGATTGTAGAGAGCTGCTGAGTTTTCAATGTGTGCAGTGAGTGATGCAAAGTAAAGGCAAAGAAATGCGATGCAAAGAGGGGAAAGCCTGAGCTGCTACAGTCTGTATCTGAGTAACATGATAGTTCAGATAGTTGCAGTGAGGATTTACTTCAGGTAAAGTAGCCTCACAGCACAGAGGTCACCAAAATCCTCACTCTATAGATGTAAAGCTCAGGTACTTGTACAAAGAAAGTCTGAAAAAACTTTTTCAAACCAAGAAAAGTGAAGAAATATAGATTCCTGATTATAATCACAGTAAAAAAGAGTAATGTTCCCTCCTTATCAATCTTCTATGCAGAACTTCATCCCGCTGTTCAAAAACCATCAGGTCAACCACATATTTTCACACATCTGTACTTAACTGCTTTTTTAAAATTTCGGACAACTTTCAGTTTTACTTTTACATTTCCTAAAAAGAAATGTGTCCTTCATCATGTCGACCGCCAAGTGCATCTTGAAAGCACCTGCTGCAGGCTCTGCTGCTAACCAGTCTTGAATAAAATACTTAGGAATACTTTAATAAAAGTTCAAGTGTCTTATCAGGAAATGACTTTGGTAGAAGCTCAAGTCATCTTTTAGAGTATTACTACATTTTCACAACTCAAAATAGCTTTTTATGAAGACAAACTGACACCTTTTTAGTTTCAGTTAATAACTACACGTTGAAAGACACAAACAATTTGTCCATGTAACACACGGGGAGGTTGAGGGAGGAACAACTAGTCACCAATGATAATAGCAGAGGTGTATTATTTAATGCTGAAGAAGTCCAAGCCTCTGTCTCCTGTGCCTGGGTATTGTTCTTGTACTGTCAAGAAGCTGCGATAAGTTCCATCAAAGTTCTAACTACTCACTTTGAAAAATACTTTTGCTTCTAATAATTTGATACAGCTTATACCAGGAAACTTCCTTTTGTACTTAAGTACGCTAAAAACCAGACACTTTAAGACTTAAACTCAAGACACATTTGGTGACTTGAACTTCTTAATCCATTTTAGTCATTTTCTAGGAAGACACGTGTACTTTCACTTAATTATTGCTTTTAAGTTCTTCTAACAAGACTGGACAGCAGGGATTTGACCCTCGGGGTCTTCGCTCCTTCAGGAGTGTTATAGCTATAAAGCTACAGTTTGTCCCTGTTAAGAAAGAGAGCGTCTGTGTTATCTCTAACTCTGATCTTGTCCTGAACATTTTATAAGTTGTGTTTTCTGACCAAAGATCATTTCCTTGCATTTCAGTCCACCACTCCCAGAACAATGGTACCAGAAACTGGCAACCCTCTGTTGTTTGAATATTCTAACAGAACAATTGAAAAAACAGGTAAAAACAAATCAAAAAGGCCACAAAAATTCAATTAAGCTGATCTGTAAAATTTAGACAACCTTTGTGCACATATGTGATTACTTTTATTCTGGTTTAGTCACCTCAACCAAACACTTTCTGTGTGATGGTTTCAAATCAAATTTAATTCCTTTTTTTGTTCGTTTGTTCGTTTATGTAGAATACTGGATTAAATATGGGGCTCTAACTGTAGTTTTTGATTCTGAAAGGCAATTTGCGACCCTCTATCAGTGTTTTACGACCACCCATGGGGTCTCGACCCCCACTTTGAGTTATAGCAGTCAGTTGTAAGTCACCTCCCCTGACACCTACAGGCTGTAAAATAACTTAATAAAGGAATAATCATCCTAGTCCTAGTTACAACTGGAGATTTCATTCAGTCAGTTACAGCTGAATCGCTCACAGGAGCTTTAAATACTGTTATGAGGAGCTGCTACTTTCCTTCCTCTCATCTCTGCAGGTAGGAGAGGGATAAAAGAGCAGCACTAAAAGTTAGTGATTGAAAGTGACAGAGGGACTCATCCATCCACAGAGACAGCCGAGTCATTTCTCACTGTGAGTCTTAATTATTCATCAGTTAAGCGTGTGAGCCCAGTCTGGGCCTGATCCTATCTCCTCTGCTCTCTCTCCATCACAAGCTTGACCACTGACCCAGACAAACACAATGCATCACCTGACGAGCCTCATGTGTCTCCATCACATTGTTAATCCTCATTATCTGATCGTTTAAAAAGACGAATGGTCCCTGTGGGTCCCTGCAGATGTTATAAATTCGTTTTCAAAACTGTCGAGTTTCACAACAGCTTGATATTTCTCATCTTCTCGTGTAATGAGTCAATTTAAAGAATGACTCATTTTAAGAAAGATAAGAGGAGTCATGATCACCAATAAGAGCAAACAAGTCAGGTCAGATCAGACTTAAAAGAAACGGCCTGAGGACGCTTCAGTACACTAACTGTCCTCCAGAGGGCCCTGAAGCTGACCTGCTCAGCTGTAATGAAAATCTTTAAGAACAGGAACAGAGTGGTCCATTTGTTGTAGAAATCATTCCAAGGAAAGCTACAGACAGAGAGTTTCACCTGAAACCAAATATTGTAACGAAGCCTGCTTTGTTGGCTGACAAACTCAAAGGTTGAATTTTCCATGAAGCAAAATGTCTCAGTCAACAGTTACACTTTGGCAGAACCCCAGAAGTTAAAAAAGGAGCGTGTTTTCAATAGTGTCTCATTTCTGCCAGGATGAAAAAAAAGAAAACTGAGGAGTTGGAGAAAAGCTGTGAAAGTAAGAGATGGGAAAGAAGACATTTCACAACTGTGTAGACAGAGTATTAAAGCCACTGTGAGGATTTTTTACTCATGAAGAATTGGCATTTACTTTAATGCCTTTTATATGAGCTACTAAAGCAAATACAGTACACTGCAATAAACTACAGACTCAGTGCTGTAACAAAACTGCCTTCATAGATAGCAATAAATGAAGATCGTATCAACACAACCACACAATGACCTACACACATATACAGTTCCCCACAATGCACAATGCCAACACTGAGGTCTCAAATAAAAACATACAAGGTATTTTTTGCATACTCCCTTCAACCTCCAGCCCCACATGACATGTTGTCCCATTACCACTGAGAGACGTTTCATATTATTATCCAAATGGGTAAAAAGGAGTTTTTGAAACGCTTTGATTAACAATCAATTACTTGCTCTGTTCCTCTTCCCAGAAGGAAGAAACTCATACTAAAAAACAGAAAAAGTAAAGGATGTGTGACAGCTCCGTGTCTGACAGATGGTCTGGAGGGAGAGTTTTCCAGTCATCCCCATCATGGCAGACCATACCAGACGCTGAAGCTTAGATTTTGACTGCATCAAAGTTACCAAACCACTCCAACATCTCGAACCTGATAATCTGCTCCAAGAAAACCTGGTAAAATTAAAACATTCTCTTTTGGCTGAAACCAAAGAGTCTCACTCTCCTTCATAAATACAGTTTTTGCTTTCTTCGAGAACACTCATTATCAACATGATCATTCTGACCGGAGGGACGATCCAGTTGAATACCCAAATACCTGTAAATAAGACCTTCAAAGTGAAGACTGGTTGATTTTATTGCAATTCCCAATACACCAATTTACTGCATGGTGTAGATAACAGAGGATCCTCCAAAAAGTCTCTTAAGACAACACTTTGCATCAAAAACATAAACCTTAACATGCACTTGATGAAATGAGCATAGAGATAAGGTTACCACTTTCACAGGGGGGGCAAAAAAAGTCCCTTTCTGCATTTTTAATCTTTTTCATCCACATCAGGATGGCCCAGCAGGTGGCTGCATCACACTTTGGGTGACACCTGAAAACTGGTGCAGGCAGGTGCCTCCAGCTGCACAGACTTGACACTTTGCATGCACCATTGTCACAATCAGCTGACGAACGCACTTTTTGGATTGGAGGGTTTATCTAAGCTGTGAGATTTTAACACTGATATCCTGAAACAGGCCCTGCAGTGAAACAGGAAATGAGGCCCAGTAAAGAACATTTCCAAAAGCTGTTCTTTTTTTTTAATTTATGGCAAAGCTATCATCCCTGACATCCCAAACCATGCATGTTACTGTAACAGCTCTTTTAATGACAGGCTTCTCCACCCAGGGCGTCAGGCCACGCAATGCCGCAGGTCCCTCTTTTCTGCAGCAGTCGGACTGTTCAACCAACCTGTTCCCAGTAAACAAAACACACACTCACACACACACAAACAAACAAACAATCCAGACAAACTCACTCTGACCTGGTGCTAAAATGGTGGTTTATATACATGTACATGTATACCACTGTGCAATAACATGTTACACTTTATGTGCCCTGTGTGCATGTCTGTGTTACTGAATATACAGACTACATTTGTTTGTGTGTTTTTTTTTTCAAAACTGATTTTGATGTGTGGTTCTTTTTGGTACATAAAAAATATATATATATCTTTCTCTTCATAAATTGTGTACAGTTGTTCCATTTATGTATGCAGTCTATGCTCTTTGCATCTGTAACACTGTAAATGTCTTTGTTGTGAGATAAATAAAGGATTTCACATTTTGTCTCTTATCTTTAGTGAAGAGTTAACCTCATAATTTGGAAAACTTAACTTGGATCATTCCCGTTTTTTTTTTTTTTAAGTTTAAAAACAACAAATAAAAGAGGTGAAAATGATGAAATTTCATCTGTGCTCTACATGATGTACACCTTCATTCGTCTGTGACATGTTTAAGATGTGTTTGTAGTGTTCCCTGTCTTTCGCTCTTTCATGCATGTCATGCATGAAAGAGCATGGATGGATTTTAGGGATGTAACAACTTGCTTAACACATGATACTGTACAATTCATACAACCAATTTGAGCTGCTCTGCTTTCACACTTATCACCACTTCTCTCACAACCACCTGACAAATAACCTACAGATTTGATGCTCCATTGAAACAGCAAAACTTAAGCTCTCTCTCTCTCTGTCTCTCTTTCTCTGCTCTATCATCACAAATGCTGCCCTGAAACTTTCAGGTCCTCCTCCTGTTTATCATCTACAGGCTCCTGCTCAGAGTTTAAGATTTGTTGTCATCACTCCACTAGCTGTAAAGGAGTAATGAGGTCAGAGCCCAAACTTCATACACAATCTGTTCTGCTGCTGAAAAAACTTTGAATGAAAACAATGAGGCGCCTGACTAAAATGTCCCTCGAAGCACAACAATTTTTGTGTTGAAAAGGTAAAGGAAGTTCAAGGGTTGAAATGATTTCACTAGATGCCCAAGATGATGGAGAAGCACCACTGTTGTAGTTGTTGTTGTTGTACTGATGCTCCATGCAACTTGATGCATTTAGAATCAGCAAATAAAAGGAAAAGAACAAAATTGGGATAAATCTGTTCATTGCATGTATGAGTGTAAGAAACATCACTCCTACTGTTACTGTCAGAAAATTTTCCACACTTTGACCTGCAGCATTCCCAGCTCAACCCAAACACTTCAGGAAATTTGATGAATGGGATGTCTTCGTAAATATGTAGCTCACTCTGTAAATGCAGGAAGTTTGACAGAGGTTAAGTGTTTGCAGGAAAAAGCTGATGCAACGCCAATTAAGAAGCATGAATATTGCACATCACAGTCAAAGTAGTCCTGCAAAAGCTTTGAATAAGCATGAAGGGTTTGTAATATTGCAGATATTGTGAAAAATTCTGCAAAAAAGTTGTCTGAGATGCAAAGCTGTGCTGTTATTCTGCTGCAGAGCCATGAGAGTCACAATTTGATGAGCACAGGTATCAAACGGCTCACAATGCTCCTCAATGATCTCAGTCTCCAGCTGCAGGTCTGACAGGCCTGTTTTCTGTCATAATGTTCCTACTGTGCAGCACTTAACCCCAATATCCAGTTCAGTGATCCCTGCACTAACAAACAACACAGCTCAGGACCTCACTGCTTCTCCACTTTACTTTGACCCGTCTGACCTCACACAGCACCTGTGACGTGCTTCTGTGTGTGTGTGTACGCGCATGTGTGTGTGTGTGTGTGTGTTGATATGTGTTTGGATTTCAATGGCATTTTGTGATTGAAGCATTGTTCTCTTTAAATGAAAGGAATGTGATGGTAGATAGCCGTAGTGATCCTAATACTCAGCCAGAGGGGCTGAAAGTGAAATGATTGAGAGGGAGGAGCTGTATGTGTGTGTGTACGTGTGTATGAGCTCTACTTGGTCTTGACCTGTGTGTACATGCCGAGCCTTAAAGTGCCTGAAACACGCCTCAACCTGCAGGGCAAATAAATCGTGCTTGTGGGGAACTGTGGTTACACTTTCACCTTTCACTCACTGACTCTCTCTGTTTATTCGCACACACACACACACACACACACGCCGACACACTCACCTACCCACGTGTGTTTGCTACATATCAGAGTGTAAAGTGGCTGACAGCCCTGGTCCTTCACCTGCACAGAGGATCCAGCACTGAGCTTGGAGTGGCTGAAACAAACAGTCCGAGAGGAGAAAGCTGCAGGCTGCTTACACAGCTGCTCTGGCTGAATAAGAGTTCAAACAGAGCGAGAAAAGAGAGCAGCGAGTGTCGACACTCACAGTGCGAAAGTGCAAGGTAGTAAGTTCTCATGAGTACATAATAATGGAGAAGAGTTAATATTTACACTTCTTGATGAAGAGTAAAAACTGAAATATAACACAAGTGAAAAGTCCCTTCAGCTTTTGTAAACACTTTCCTCACACCAGCACTCAGAGCTTATGATTCCTGTACAGTGGGATATTAAAAATACAATCACTGATATTCAATGAACAGTTTTGCCTTCAAGGAACGAATCTTAGACAAACTTGGTAGTAATGGTTATAGTTTTTCTCAGTTGTTTACACACCAAAACTGGAACTTGAGACACAACGACCTCAACAGATAACCCATGTACCAACCTGAACCAAATCTGCTGCACTACAAACACAATTTCTGCTGTGATCTCAAATTTCATTTCTAAAACATGCCTTTTTCCAAAACACAATAAACAATTCTCTGGCACAAATCGCACAGATCTAACAAAGGAAATATCTTGCTTCTCTCCAGGAACCGT
This sequence comes from Thalassoma bifasciatum, assembly GCA_008086565.1. NCBI lineage: Eukaryota > Metazoa > Chordata > Actinopteri > Labriformes > Labridae > Thalassoma > Thalassoma bifasciatum. The sequence goes on along the minus strand of RPOG01000775.1, from coordinate 196,975 downwards.
CATTCTGAAGTCCAGAGTTAATTGACCTATCATTTACAGTGACTCATCACATGGGCAACACCTGTCACACAGTTTTACAATTAGCAATGAGGGCCTCAGCAAATAAGGACAACAGGTGAGCTTTTCTATTTTTCCCAGTCCTGCTGAGGATTTTTTTTCTGGTAGGATCAAAATCCACTAACACGTTCCCCTTCTCCACACTAGGGAAGACCCATGTGGGACTACACAGTAGTTTATGCTTTTAATGGCCGGATCTGCAGTGCTAGGGGATATTTCTCCCACTGCTTGGCCAGGGAGAACATCACTGAAAATGTGGATGATGTGCTGTGGTCAGACAAAAACAGACTAGGGAATGCAGTATGGTTTCGTTTTGTTTGTTTTTGTTTTACTCGATCTGTATACGGGTATTTCTTCAGTTGTTTTGTATGTAGATCACTGTATGTGCAACTTTGTGTTGGTTGGGGTATAAACCTTGTGCATTGTCTCTGTGGGAAAATAAAATGTATTTGTTACTATATATTTGTGTGTTCTGAGTATAAAAACACCACTATAAAATATTTTACAGCGAACTTATGTAAGTGAAGCAGTGAACAAAAAAAGCCTAAGTCATTATGATGAAAGGAGGAGCAGTGTTTTTTATTCATCATAGTGTTTTACATTGAGAACTTCAGTGTTCAACTGGTTCCTATAAAAGTCTGCTCATATGGTGGATTATGTGTGCTGTTTGAAAACAAAATCCCATTTTGAGGAAAGATAACATTGTTTTGGATGTAAAATTTCATTTTGCAGGAGAATTGAGGGGTTTTGCCCAGTGTGTGTTTCAATTTGTGTATAGAGCTCTGAGAGTATGAGGCATGCTTTCAGAAAATGTGTTTAAGCAATAGACAAAAACTGTAAAACAATTACAAAGGGCTGCAGGGTTGACCAATCGTGGGGGTCACTGCCTCACAGCAAAAAAGTCACCAGCGGTCATCTCCGTTTAGACAAGGTTGGCCTTTCTGTGTAGTTTGCATGTTCTCTCCCGTGCACAGTTTCTCTTCGGGTACTCTGGCTTCTTCTCACAGTCCAAAAACATGTTTATTGGGTTAACTGGTGATTCTAAATTGTTCAGGGGTGTGAGTGTGTGAGTGAAAGATTGTCTCTTTCTGCGTCAGCCCTGTGGTTCACTCATGACCAGGGTGCTCGGTGACATTTCTGTACAGGCTGAAAACTATCTTTGGTCTGTGTCAATTTTGGTGCCCCCATGTGGACACGGCAGTAACTTTCTTCCTCTTCTGTGATGGTAAAGCTCATCTTTGCTGCCCTTTGAGAGTCAAAGGTCCAACTTATTGTGACTGTTACCCTGAGAGTGTGAATATTGCAGGCAATTAGAGAAATATCCACATCTGACACCTGCCTGACACCTGTTTGCTTTTGTGTATCATAAAGAAGTTTCTATGTTGATGTCATGTTTTAGCACCACTCTTTTAAAGCTCTGTACAGGCGCTTTGAAAGACAGTGACTGTTCATGAATCTACTGAATGTGAACACTGTTAGCTAAATCCAGGTCATGCCATTTTTATTTCATCATCTTGTATCAACTGAAGCAAGGATCAGATACGCTTATGAAATAGGGTAAAAAACTAAATCTACCATAATCAAGCTAGCTTGTTGCAGATTCATTCATGTAAAGTGATAACAAAGCTCCTGTGCTGAGATTTTTACCTGCTTACAAAACTGACTGGATTAAATGTGTGAATCTTTGTGATCTAAAGATACACTTAAGAGCATCAGCAACACTATTAATTATTTCTTTATAGGTTAATCAATGACTATAAAAGCCGCCACCAGCAGGCACCAGATATTTTTTTAGTATAGTCTAGCAGCCTATGTTAATGTCACTCCCCACCCTCACCTTCTTTCCTGCTCAACCCACTGTCCTGTTTGTTTTAGAGGCATAAGATGCCTGTAAATATAACTTTAACAGGAAAAAAAGACGAAACAAAAACAGTAGTAGATATACCTTTTGTCTCCAGGGGACATCAAAACCAACACAACACAGCTTTGACTAAAGTTTCACTAAATGTAAAATTATACTATTAAATTACAATATCTTACCCTGGAATGGCAAAAGGCACACAAACTTATGAAAGAATATAATTAATTGCCTCTTTTGTATCTACTTACCATGTTTACCAAAACCATAAACATTAGACAGTTTGACAGATGTTATATTTATAAAAAAAGAAAATTGAAAGCTTGGTCACTTAACTTCTAAGACACATTTCATTTTAAGCAAAGCTACTAGCTCCCTGAAGCAGCCCATACCAATAGTTGATTTTAACACCAGTCCACCCTGTAAAAATGTAAATAGTCACAATCACAGTTCAGGTATTTGCGTGACACCTGAGGTGGTCAATCAAAGGTAGCCCCCCCCTGAGCACACCTCTGGCTGTTGAGTTAGAGGAATTTAGTACACATCCTGCTTCTATTAACACACTAAATCATCGCCAGCCAAGTATGTCTTAAATACTTCAGTATTTATTAGCACCAGGCTGTTATCAAAGTTCAGAAGAGAAACTGTTTTACTGGATCCATGAAGAAATGAAAACGTCGGTGTATCCGTCCCCATCCACCTCTCCCCCGGATTGGAGATGAAATACTTTCTGAATGCCCTTAACAAGTTTAATCTTTAGTATTTTTCTTCTCTTTTTATATCACACGCAATCTACACTTATTTATCTGACTGCTGGAGTTGCTCTCTTTGTCCATAGCCCATAAACTCAAAGCAAATACCCTGAAGTTACAGATTGATTTTCGTTGGCCCAAAACAAACATATCTCATCTACACTCCTCAAAACCACAGCAGGAGCCGTTGTTTTATCTCAAGATGTCCACGAGGGAAAGGAGAATTTTTCCTGTGATATCGGAATTGTCAAATAATCTGACATGCTGCAAAGAAAATTTAATCCAAATTTGTCAAAGATCTCATTTCAAAGCTTTTACACTATTTTAAACTTTTCTTCTCTTTTTGCATAACTGTACCGTTTAGATTTTACTACATAGATCATTTAAGAAAATTATACATTTGGTGTTTACATGGCTTTAAAGTATGTAGTGGGTCTGTTCTTAAACGTGTAAATCAATATACTGACAAAATCTTCCTGCTCTTCTTTAATAGACAAACATTTTGTCAGTCCTCTGCTCTGACCCTCCTCTGTTTCAGACTTCAGACTATAAAAAAATCATTGTAGAAAGTCCGCTAAGTTGTTGATGATATTGGATGTTTTTTGTAGCTCTCAAAGAGAAATCACCATTAATCTTATTGATAACCAGCCACAAATTCAGGAGCATCAAGTTTTTAAGTATCTTTAAATGATCAAAACTCCATATGATTAACCTTAACGATTAGGCTCGAGACTAATCAGACATGTTTTTTGATGAATTTTTCTGCTATTTTTCCTCAATTTGATATCTAAACTAAGGAGAGACAAAGACTTGTGGGAATGAGAATATGTGGGCTGTGTATATCAACCAGCTATACTTAAAATATGTTTAACCCTGCAGAAAAGTTGTTCATATAAACCAGGATCTAAAAAAATCTTGCAGCATGTTTCCTTCTTTTAAACACCAAGTATTGGTACTTAATCTTGGAAAGCAATGAATAGTAATGGAGAATTCCTCAGTGTGTTGGCTGTTTGAGTTTAGTTTGAGGATCTAGATACCTCGTTTGTCTTCAGTTCAGCTCCACACTCTGTAAAGCATCAGTCCTTCAGGTGAGCTGCTTCTTTGCAAGGGGGTTAGATCACCTCACAACAGGCTGCAGAGCCAGGATCTGTTGGTCTGACGCCATCCTGCAGATCAAGTATGAAATAAGGACTTTACTGTTCAAAAAAAGGAACCATGGCACTCTAAATCAAGACACCTTAAGCAAACTTAAGTAGAAACACACAATAAACCATAGAAAAACGTCCAACCAATGAAATAATGTTCTCATTTTGACAGTAAATATCTTTGAAAGTGATTTTCACTGATCTCATTTGGAGCTTCTGTTCAGAGTAGCAAACATAAAACGTGACTTTCAGTTTTAGAAAAATGTATCTAACCCTTTTTGGGGCAGATTTTCGACAAACAGGATTATCTGCTGGTCTCCTGCAGACACAAGCAGGAAGTTTTTGGAACTTCCCTCTCTGGTTTCCAAGTAAGGCCGTCGCCAACTGTGCCAGGTGTTCTTACAGTTTATCTTATTTAAACATCAGCTTCTCCCCACACCAAGTAACCACTCACACACAAGCAGGTTAGACACTGTCCTGACTATGTCCTTCTATCTTATTATATCACCGGAAAAATAGACTGAGGGGGATTTCATGACGGGAGAATTGATGATTTACAGATCACTTAAAGTCAGATGAGAGGGGGCATGGACTGAATTTAAAAATGTACTGAGTAACTGGAGAAGAATGCATCACGTTGTAACAAGTTGTGCATAAAATTATTAACCTTTTTTTCTGAGGGTGAGTCACAGTTGAAAGTTTGATGGTTCATTATGAGTTTGGGCTTGTGCTCCAATTGGTTTAACTGATCTCAATCTTAAAAGATGTATTACCCATGATGCATGATTCATTCATTACACACTCGACACTAAAATCAAAAAATAACATAAAGAGAGCTCATCATTCCATCGGTTTTCAGTGTGAACTTTGTGAACTCTGTGCCCATGTGGTGTCTTTGGGGAGCATTTCCTGGTTAATATTTAAATAATAGCTCATGTGAATCAGCTTTTTCAGCGTTTTTTACTCATGTTTAATGATTATAGTTGCTGTGATAAATATGTTAGGGCTAAAGCTGAGAGGATGCAGCTCTGTGTGGGTTCTTTTCAATCACATATAGAGATTTTTTTACAAGCATGTGTTTGACTCAGACGCACTGGAAGTACTCATCATCTACACAGAAACTCATTTAATAAAACCTGCCTGTACCTCAACACAAGTGAGGGCATGCACAGTTTCTACAGTCAGAAAAAAAGTGAACTGTAGCTCAATCTTCCACACACGCTCATTTTCCTCAAGGTTAAAGCAACATCACCTGATTAAATAATGATGCACAAAATGCTTCTTTTCGCCATCAAAGCCTGAAATTCAGTTAATGTCAGCTTCAAGTTGTGAGTCATGGAGTGGTGAGGTTTCTGAAGGTGCTTCATAAAAAAAACAATACTTTTTTTCTATCTCCACCTGAGTGTTTGGAAACTCTTTTTTTTTTACATTTAAACAAAGTGCACAATTTTGTGAATATATTTTATACCCATTTGTTCAACCACTTTGCAGCTCAAACCCCCAAAAAAAATGTTGAGGGGCAATTACCAGCTCTCAGGTGGTTTTTCTTCTTATACTCTACTGCCGCCTGGTGGTGGATTTTATGACTAAAAAATCTACAAGAGGTTTTGAAGGTGACTTCTCAAACACCAGATGGAGCCAGAGAACGAGAAAAAAAAACAGCTGCAAAGCACCAAACATCTCACCAAGTGAAGCTCGACAAGAAGATGATGCAAGCGAGGCTGAAAGTTTGATGTGAGAAGCCAAGAGAGAAGAGGTTTGATGGAGGATGAGGAGCCTCAGAGATCAGTCGACGAAGAGCAGCCTGGAGGCTCATCAAGTTTAATCTAGTTAACCTAATAAACATATTTTACTCTATTTATGTCTTGATCAAAAGCTGATGGTTGTTTTTCTGTATTTCCATTACAAGAGTAACATGTCAAAATTTGCTCGGAAAAAAAAAATCAAAGAAAGGATAAAAGACAGCGAAGGAAAGGGAAAAAATCTTTAAGAGATAAAAGCAAATGTAGTAAAGCAACAAGATGCAAGAAAAAAAGAACAATGAATAGATAACAGCTAGGCAAGAATGAAACAAAGTTAAGGGAAAAATTATCAAAGAGGATAAAATAAATTAACTAATTAAAAAATAGAAGAAATGGTACACGGGATTGAAGGACAAGTTATTACGGAAGTTAACAATCAGAGAGGAATGTGTCATAGATGACAGAAAAATGAAGAAAGACAACAACACAGAATAACAGGGCTGGGTAGAAAGAAGCAAAAGGGGAGAAAGACACAAAAATATTCTCAAGAATTTAACTAACATTCTCAAATCGAATAAAGAAAGAAAGACAGAATAAGGTAAAGAATGAAATTATGAAAGAAAAGAGGAAAGGATACAAGAGTTAAAGAATGAAAAAAAAAGAAAGACAATGATAGAGAAGGTTATAAGGGCTAAAAAAGGCAGGAAATAATTTCATGGAAAACAAGTGCAGGTGACAGAGGTGATGAAAGATGAAAATTAGGAAAGGTGAATGGGAGAAAACTTTAAATTAAAAAAAAAAAAGTAGAAAGAAGGGAAGACAGTCAGAGGCTGTGAAAATAGATTGAAGGAATGAATTAAAGAGGAAGAAAGAGTACAGGTCAAACATGAGGAAATAAAAAGGGAAAGTTAAAGTAAAGAAAAAGAGAGTGAGGGATGGTTATGGTTTTGGAGACAGGTATGACAGGTATGCGGTCACTTTCCAAGTCAATGAAGAAGTTGTTGTATTTCGATTTTAGTGTTTCCTGAAAGTCAAAAGCTGTATTGATTGTAAAGAAGTGGATTTAGGTCACAAAGAAAACTCTGAGCAGTGTTAAAATATTTCAGGTGAGAATTTGAAAACAAAGTTTCCAAAGTTGTGGGACGCTGATTTCAAGCACTCATTACATCCTTAACTTCATTTCTTTTTTTCTTTTTTTGTTTGGGTGCAAAATATGAAGATTCACTTATAAGTTCTACATAGCTGAAGATATTTTGGATAGTAGGATTTAAATGCTTCAATTTTTATTTGATGTTTGGTATTTGGACAGTTCACACGGACCAACTGCTCTTGCAACAGCTTTAAAGTACAAAAGGTTTCAAAGTTCAATCTGTTCTAGCCTTTAAGAGTCTGTAATTATTTCAGCTCAGTCATCATCCCTCTATTCTTGTTGTGGCACAGACATTATTCATGCCTCTGTCTCTAAAGACATGTACAGTTCCTGCAAATCTAGCTCTCAGATGTTCACGCCTTTAAATCTGACATGAAGTCCTTTTAATGTTAGTCATTTTCTCTGACAGGTCACAGGACTCTGCTGGCAGAACACCATGTGTCTGATTTATCTCTTTTTAAAGTCTGTTCACTGTATTCACAGGGCTGACATTTACCTCTGAAGTCATACACTAATCAAGTTTATTCTATTTTAGCTTATGATGTTAATTTATTGAGAAGAGCACATTTGTGTTTCAATTTCCTATTTCTGATGTTTTTTCCCATTGGTTTTTTTTAACCTGGTGTAAGATTTTAGGGATCAACTAAATGTCATGTCTCCTGTTGTCACATTAGTTACAGATTTCAGGATTTGGTTGAATGTTAAAATAACCTAAACAGTGATAAAGCTGATTACACTCAGTCTGATTATAAAAGAGGAAACCATAATGTTCATTTTATTAAGCCTCATATCAAAACAAAGGTTTCTTCAGGACCTGTTTTAAAGAAAGCAGTCTTTGTTCTATCAACATCATTTTGACAGGAGAGTTACTGCTTAACATGTGAAAATCACAAACATTGAGATCAAACAGCTAAAACAAGAGAGCAGCTGTTTAAACACAATGAAGAATTAAAAACTTGGCTGTCTCCAACATTAGAGTAACAAAGCCTCTGAAAGAAGATTATTACCATACACATCTATTAACCTGCTGCAATGAGTGCTCTGCTTTTGTGATCTCCAACGGTTAATGAACTTTCTTCATGAGAACAGGTTATTATTATTATTATTCTCATTTCTTAAGACGGAATCTCTTCAGTGAAAACAAATATTAACACTAAATTCTTTCAGTGCTCTCAACCAAATGAAAACAACCCTTCTTGTATGACAAATACTGTTTTTGTAACTCCAAATTAAAATGTTGACGACTCTTTTAAAGAGTCCGATTTCATTGATGTTGCACTGACGTACTGTGGTTTCTGCTCTCAGGTGGGAAGGAAATTTGGGGCAAATCACAGCTCTGCAACAAGACGTGTGAAAGTTTCTGATCCTCTGAAGTAGACCTGAATTTGTGGATCCAGTTTTTCTGTTCATATTTGCTGACGCTCTTTGACTTCACACGCGATTTACAACTTCTGAGACTTTTGCACCACACCTGTCTCCAAAACTCTGCAGATTGAGGTTTTGGGAAACCAGTTTGGTTAACATTGGTGTCATTGCTGCCAGGAAGCAGAGATCGGGGTTAGAGATAAAGTTCATTTTATAAATGACTCACACTCTTTGATGCACCGTCTTTCTTCACTCGTGTCACGCTCCAAAGTGGTGTAAAGATTACGATGACAGCAAGTAAACACTAAGTTTGATGTTTTGGACAAGACCCTGATGTTTTTCTGAAGCTAAGTGACCATGTGTTGAGGAGATGACCAGAGAGAGTAAGGTTTGGAGGGTTTTTCCAGCGGTGCCATGAGCTACCTGTGGTTATTTAGATACAAGACTCTCACAGAATGAAGCCGACTCAAGTTGTTTTGTTTGTTTGTTGGACTGAATAAGAGCTTGTGAAAGCACCTGAGAACACCATGTTCATGCTCAAGTTGTAGAGTAGGTCAATACACATGAATGCAAACAAAGATCTTTTCCTTCCTCTTGCATGGAAAAATCCCAAGAACTAAAACACATACAACACAAAACACAGCTCAACTCCTGTTAGGAAGTTTCACTCTGTGTAGGTTTTACGCACCAATCTGATCCTGGTTTTAGGTATCAGTCAGATACAGACTCAAATCGTTAGATCAAATATTAGTGACAAAAGGGCAAGTCCATTTTCTTTTCTTTGCTGGGCAGAGTAAAAAAAGCATGAAGGAAGAGAACTCCAGCAGCTGCCATTTTGGAGGAATTTCATGCTTGTTTCTCCATCAACTCTTGCGAGATTTGCAAGTTTAATTCCTCATTGATCCACTGCTGAGGTTTATTATTTGGCTGCAATCACTGTCAGCATTAGAGATTTACTCACCGCACATTTACACAATTATATCCTATAAAATAATAATACAATGAGATGAAATATGTTCCTTTGTTCCTCTTTGGCTTGTGAAGATGGAAAAGCCTGAAGGTGCCAAAATACAACTCTCAGTCTCATCCTCACATCAAGGAACGTTGACTTAATACAGACTGGATCACTAACAGTATCGCATATATATCAGGACTTTAAAAAAATTAGACGGGCGCACCTTAAGTTTAGCACTTCCTGTAGTTGAAGTCAAACCTCTCATCTCTTGTCGACTACCTCGGGAATATTTGTCTTTGACAACAAATCTGTCCTGCTTTCTTTGAAAAGTCCAAATTAAGGCTGCTACTCAGTTGTACATTTTTATTTTAGGATGAGGGACACTCATTGGAGGACAGCATGGTTCAGTTTCTGGATGGAGAAGGTCGCTGGTCTGAAAAGACGGGTTAAGAAAGCCCATATCAGAGATGGAGGTATGAGACACTAAATATATCCAACATACGTTTTTTGAATTCTCCATTTGAGCAGGTAAGACCACACCAGTGACCCCAATGGTTCTCAGGAGCTAGGTCAACAGCGCTGCTGACCCTCCCTGTGACTCACTTGCAAACTGATGACACTGAGAGGCTTATGGCAAAAATACACCAGATGCATCTCTGGTCCCGCTCCACATTATTTAAGTCAGTGTTTAAACTCACACTGGATCTGCTCTGATGTGGGTCCTACTGTGCCCCTGCTCCGCTCCCATAGCAGCAGGTACTCCAGGCGTCTATTTTGCTGGATGCAGGAGCTGTGACGCATGACTTCAGACATAGCAACAACGGTGCAGATGGCCAACCATGAGGTTCACCCTTGAGTGGTCGGCCCGAGTTTGAATCCAGCCTGCAACCTGTTTCCTGCATGCCACTCCCCCTTTCTTACTTTATCCACTGTTCTCCTCTTTCAATCAAAGGCAAAAAAAGCCCCAAAAATATCTTTAAAAAAAAGAAAAAGAAAAAAAAACAAAAACAGACTGAGTAGGACAGGAAGTCGTGCACTGAAACCATATAAAAATGACCTGTGACTTTTGAAGTTAAAACAAACCATGTCCAAACCAGATACTCATTAGCTGGACTACAACAACAAATTGACGTAATGAGCAGAGCCAGGTCAGGTGAAAACAGGTTTGAGGCTTTACAGCCCAACAGGGATGAGGAGGGGATCATTATCGGAAAGAGAAATGGGGGAACGCCTCAGTCCATGACTCCAGGTGGAGATCCTGCAGCGTGTTGAACTGTACACGCAGCTGGTAACTGTCAACACGCAACATAACATAATGTTTCTTCAGCACAATAATTGTTAGCTTTGCTCACCAGGTTCGACCTGAATAGGTCCGAAATGAGGAGAGGAAGAATGTCTGCAAGAAGTCGACCAAGTCCAGGTGACTAATTGGGTCACCATTATATAACCTTTACCAGGATGACCAAGGTCACAGTAATTTCATGGTTTTGTTTCTGATGATCTATTTTTATTTCTAGGTCACAGAGGCAATTTCATTCTGATTTATAACTTCAAAAATTCCCCCACTCAGTAGCTTAGGTAACAACCAGCAGACAGCAGGCAGCGTTGCTCTGTCTCAGGGAGCAGACACGCCCCTAATTGAGAGCTTGGTGTCAAAACTGGCGCCTGTACGTGTCATAAATTAAGACATTAATGATAGGAGAAATTACCTCATTATTTTTGTACCACATTTTAGACATGTTCAAATCAGCCCTCAAGTTATGCATGTTATAAGACAAATGAGTCATCAATGGAGTAGTAATGGACAGTTAACCAGTGGACAGTTAAGGTACTGCAGTTCTTGCACGTCAACATGTCTGTCATTCATTTCTCTCTGGTTGGTTTGGACAAAATGTGTAGATACACACTTGATTTGAGTTGATAAATCTTTTCCTGGGTCATTACTGGGGAGCACAGAAACTTCAAATTAGGATCGATGCCTCCTAGTGACCTGTTGGAGTATTGCACCCACCTGGATACAGACCTAATTTTTTAAATATATTTACATGTGTCTTAAAACGAGTGACCTAATTTTTCAACCCAACAATCCCTGCATATCTTTGGCTCATGCACATATGTTCCACTCTTTGCACATACGTGAGCTGACAGTATTACTCTTTTGTTAATCTCTAATTGGCTACTGGTTCATTTTGTGTGAAGGAGCTGCTATAAGTGCCTCTCAGAGTTCAAAGACACATTCCTGTCACTCCGTACGTGGTTACAGTCTTAGCATCAGGATGTTTACCTGAGAAGTGGGTTCGAGAGCTCTCAGATAGGTATATTAACTATACTCTACAAAGCTTTTGGTATTTTCTGAGATATTTTGAGTGTCATTTGCACAAAAGGAAAAACATGTTGAGGTTGAACAGGAACAGTGTTACTGACTGAGTGAGTACAAGGAATGTCAGCGGCCCTGAGAGCTTTACAAGAAGATACATGGTCGTTGTCCACAGAGGGGCCAACACTCATTTCTGTCCCCTCAGGGCCTCAGATATCTACAGTCCCCTTAACATGTGCAAGAACTTGAAAACCAGAGAGGGAGAATAATCAGATAATGATGACACTTAGACCTTAGACGCCCCTCAAATAATAATAACGTTAAAAAATGCAGGTGCAGTTTCACCAAAGGAGTTAAAAGCATTCCTGCATGTCCAGGTGATAATGTGCTTTAGGGTCCATCTCCCTGCTCGGCTCTTACCAGGACTTTTCCTCCTCTTTGTTTCAGATCTTAGGTATATAAGCAGCTGATGCAGCCTCAAGGGGAGAACTTTCCAGCTCCAGGACACACATTGTCCTCTTGTCGTCTGTGGTCTATTCACTTGTTACTTCTTGTTATGGACTAAGATTGTGAACCTTAACATGTATGCAGGGCCATGGTGGAGGTAAGCATATTAACTTCAGCCTGTCCTGGTGGTTTTCTGTATGAACACCACGCCACAGTTCAATGTCAAAATGTCATAAGCAGCCTGCAGATCTTTGTCCAGGTTTTACAGCCCTCACCTCAAACCACCACTTTTCATTTTTAAATGATTTCCATGTGCTAAAATATAGAAAATCCACTGACAGGCAAAAAGGCAGAATAATAGCATTGATGATTTGGAAAAATCAAAATGATGCATGATGGAGAGACATTGACATTCTGCTCTTTCTGCCTTATAAGTGTTGTTTTCAGGTGCAAAAGGGAAATGTCCTTTGTAAACCCGCTTTCATTAAACCCACTTCAATATGTGGGTTTAGATGAATTTAAAGTAGATGAAAAAGGTAGATATGAGCTAAAAAGTTGAGCTTCAGAGCCAGGTGATCTCTCTGCCGGAGACCAAAACAGAGCCAAAAGGAGCAGCACTGGTATTGATTAATGCCGTGTTGTACTGGATGGCTGCGCCCCCTTAAGCACTTTCACAGCCAAAACACACACATGCATCTCCAGTGGGGCTCTGCTCTGTCAAGATAGGTGTCTATTGAAGTTAGTGCACTTCTTCCTCAGCCTCAGCCCCAGTTCCAGCAGGTTGGGGCCCCCAGAGCAGAAACCAAAACTTCCCTCAGGAGCATCAATTCACATAAAGCAGATCAAGCAGCACTGGAAGTCTACCAAAATAAAACAAACTATGTTCAAACCATAAACTGTATGGACAATGCTGGATCTTCTTTCGCTCAACAACAACAGCTAACAAAAATAATGAGCAGAGCCAGGTCAGGAGTCAACAAATTTGTGGCTTTACAGCCCAACATGAATGAGGGGAGGATCATCATTGGGGAGTGAATCCAGCCTAAAGACAATGACAGGCTCAGTTGTACATCAGAATGATTATTCTCCTGTTTACATCGGCACAAGTTGTGGCTAGCATCAATAAAATATTTCCTGCCATTTTATTCTGTCCCACAGCTTGTATCTGTTTTCATTCAGAGCTCTTATTTCTGTTTTTCCTCTCACTTGTGTGTCTGTGTTTTTTTCTCTTTTCTTGTAGAGTACTTTTAAAAGAAAATGTAGTTAGGTTTCTGTCCGTTAAAGGTAATAAACCTTTCCACTGTGACATGATAACTGCTGCAAAGGTCTTTTCTCATGGTGGGTTAGAATGATACAGAGTTTGGCAGAAAAGGGGGCCTTTAAATCTCATCCTGACTTAATGTTGGGGCAACCTGCTCTGTCTGCCAAGTATCATTAGGTGTAAATTGCAGCTTTAGCCCATAAATAACAATTGATATGGTTTTTTGGTGGCAGGAAAGAGTTAAAACTTTGAAAGAAATAGAAAATAATTCATAAAAGGGGCAGTTTTTAAATATCAATGAAAAGAGAAAAAAAACATGTTGCTGTGAAAACCACATTCAAAAGTTTGGCATTGTTGTTTTTGCAGTCAAGATCAGCACAGACAATTTTATTGTTCATTCAAGAGGATTTGATTTACTACTTTTCCATTCTTTCTTTGCACATGTTGTTGCAGAAGCAAAACATGTAGTCAAAATAAAAAATGGCGAAATATTGTCAAAGTTTGGGAGAAAGGCCTTTGTTCAATTCTGTTGACAGGTGAAGTGAGACCTTCGACATCTGTTGTTACAACTGCAGCATGAACAAGTGCACTGCAAAAAAAAAAAAAAAGAAAGAGAAGAAACTTACTTTTTTGTGAAGAGCAGATGGAGCTAACAGAGTCAACTAGTTTTTTTCTTTGTCTTTTAATTGTTTCAAGAAACTTGACAGGAAAACTTTGGCATCATTTTGTCTGTGATATCTTAACATATAAGACATTTTCTGAGATTCTGGAAATTTCTGGACTAAAACTGGCTTCAACTTTAGCAATGTCTTTTCAGCCCTAAATATTTTTTAATTGCATTGTTTTACTATCATAATATTCGATTATCTGTTTATCTATATTATTTTTATTTTACAATGTTGTTATTATCATTTCATTGTAAGTATTTTCTTTTTTTTAAATCTTCGTCCTCGGGCTGATCCTTTTTTTCACTTACTGCTGATATTTTATGTTCATTTGTTGAACACCTCAGGCTACATGCTTTAATGCATGCCATTTAAGTAAAGATGGGGTGAGTGAGGTTAATGTTTGTGCAATTAACAAGAATTTGTTACTTATCTTCACTAACTTTTGCATGTTGAGGCCTGAATGTGTAGACTATCAGAATCCCAGTGTCATGTAAGACTTTACAAGAACAACATTTAATTTGTTGGTGAAAGCAATTTGAAGTGCAAATAAAAATACTGTTTTAATCCTTCCTTTCACAAGTGATTGCAAAAGTGATCATTCAGGAATAACTTGTTTACAACACACATATCCCTGCCAATGTTCTACAATGTTTGCATGTTTCATTTCTGAACACAATAAATGTTGTGACAGAAAAAAAAACGGAAATAAACTTCTGCTTACTATCTCACGGTTAGAGAGAGAGAGGGCGTTCACTGATCATCCCCTGGGGCCAAAGGCGTGGTGCTGCTCATCTTAGGTACAGTCAGTGTCACATTTCTGACAGAGTTCAGCCTGAGCTGTCAGAGATACCTGCTCTGACACACACACACACAGACACACAGACAGACACACAGACAGACGGATACCTGCTCAGACAGACAGGTGAGGCGTTCAGCCTTGCAGGGAGGCAGTCGGAGCCAAGTCACACACCGACAGAGATACTAAAGGTCGGTGTAAGTTCATTATTTACTCTTAACATCAACAGACTAAACTCTTCTTTGCTCACTTTAACTTTTCTTTTAACAGTAAAGTTTGAGGGGACGCCATGAGGGGACGGTTCAGACGCAAAGACCCGAAAGGAAGAGGGGATGAAGGGACAAACCTGGACGCTGTCGGCCTCTCTCCTCTCCAGGGGAAAACCGCAGCGGGCTACACCGAGGCACACGCACCTGATCCGGGTCCCAATCACCAGGATGTAGGCGGTGGTAAAAAAGGTAGGACAACTTGTTCTGGTAACGACTTAACCAGCTAACAGGCAGAGTTTGTGTGTTTTTCGGATTAAATATGAGTGAAGAAGCTAACTGGGAAGTTTGTGACAGACCTGACAGAAAAAAAAAAAGTCACTTAATTTTGTTACATGACCTTTACAGTGAATTTAAAACACCTTTTATTCGAAGCAAGGACTAAAAATTTCCATTAAAGAAGTTATTTACACAAGCTCTGTTCTGGTTTTTAACAAGGACAAGTTTGTGACGTGAACGCATCACAGCGTCACATGAACGTACGTGAACGTAAACAAGAAGGGCTACGTAAAATACTGATGTTATTAAAAAAAAATTCTCAAAATGTTCCTTGAAAGTTGTTGTTTTGGTTCACGAACAGTTATGTAAACTCTTAGACTCCAAATTCCTAAGAAATCCATCTATCTATCTATTTATTTATTTATTTATTTATTTATTTATTTATTTGCACATAAATGGTTCAAGTTGTTTTTAGTTGTTTTGATGTGGGAACTAATTTGACATATAAGTTGATAAGGTCAGCAGGTAAGTTGACTGCTGAATCCATTATTATTTGGTTAGAAGTAGTTTGGCATTAGTATCTGACTGACACCAGCTGAAGTGCACCCATAATAGGATGGAAATACCAGCTGTTCATGTTTCAGTATACTGATGATGAGGGAAACTGGTTCTTTTTTGCCTTAGAACTTGATTTGATAAATAGAAAAGTAGGTCTGAACAGTTTTCGTTGCAGAGGATAAAATCAGCTGACAGCATGAACACAGGTGTTTGAGCCTGCAGCTATGAGAGCGGCTGTAACAGCTGAGAATTGACCCTGCAGGAAAATACACCTCATCAAATACCTTTTATTAGAAATGGTGGTTTTCTTTCTACAGGGAGGTTGTAGATTTTATGAAGATTTAGATACTTTTTTTTTAACAGGACAGAGCAATAACATTGCTCTGTAATCGTATGTTATTTTGCCTTGAAGAACGAAGGAGTTGCTTAGCTATTTCTCCCTTAATTCACAATGCTATTTTTTCTTCCCAAGGTGCCAGATGCTCCCTCTATGACAGTGAGAAAGTCTACCTGGGGGTCCGGGTCAAAATGCCAGTGAGGGATCTCCTGAGGAACATCCGACTGGCTCAGGGCAGGGATCCTCAAAATTTTCAGGTTTCTGTTTGATATTTATCAAATTACTCAATACAGTTTTGAAACATCAAACAATTCTGCATACAGTATCCTCAACAGACCCTTTTGGGGATTCAGTTCTTACACACATGTATCTAAAGAAGTTGTGTCATTTTCAGAACTTTAAGATAAAAAGATGTGCAAAAATTGACCCTAAAAACATAAAATTTCAAGATTTCAGACTAATTTATGAAAAAAGTATTATTTGCAGGTTAAACTGCTCTGAAGAATATCAGTGTTTCCCACCATTGTCCCAAGAGTTCTCAATGCATAATTTTTACCTGTCTAAATAGCTACTTGGTTGTACAAAAACCCTTAAAACATGACCTTTGGTGTTATCTGTCTAGTTCTCATACCAAAAGATGTTCTTGTATAAAAAAAATGTCGTGTTTTCCTGAACAAAAGCTAAACTGATGCATTTTTTGTGTCATTTCAGGAGATGAATGGAAACACAGTCATAGGTCAGTATGACAGGTTTGTGAGTTGGTAACTTGGCTGAGATGTGCTGTAGACTTTTGTTCCTTTTTCTAGAGTTAAAATTTTTATTTTTGTCAGGGCCACCCAGTAAGATTACACTCAAATCATCTGTTAACAAATCAACTGAGTGTCCACTTGTAAAAAACACCTGCACTCTTTGAGTTTTTATACAGTCAGGTCTCTGTAAGCAGAGCTTTAGCAGGGACGGCTGTGAAGGTAATGAAATTAGTCTTAGAATGACCAATCTGAAGACACCTCTTCCTCGGTTTATGGCCATGAGCTGAGTTATCTGCAGCTGTGTCTTCCTCCATAAAACACTCAGGAAAATAGACCACATAGATGAAAATTCCAAAAACATGACACTAGGCTGAAAATATGTATTTGCAGAGCTGCAAACCAAGCTGCTGCTGGCTTGTGCGTGGGATTTCTTCACTGTGCAGCATTTGAAATATTTTTACCTGGGTCTTTATTGTCTGCAGATACCTCTTCCTTTCTCGTGCACTCAGATTGGACTCTCACAACAAGT
The DNA here is from genome assembly GCA_008086565.1 of Thalassoma bifasciatum. Lineage (NCBI taxonomy): Eukaryota > Metazoa > Chordata > Actinopteri > Labriformes > Labridae > Thalassoma > Thalassoma bifasciatum. The sequence continues at coordinate 179,804 of RPOG01000775.1, read as the reverse complement.
GAAAAGACTGAATAGAGCAGTTTGATGTGAAGAATCAGTGCTCCTTTATTGCTTTTAGGTTCTGCGAATCAAGTTGACCATAGCGCTTAATCAAGCAAAATTCTTCCCTCATAATATTTTATTCTCCTTCAGCTAAAGCTTCATATTGAAGGGCCAAATCTAGTCAGACTTACTAAATCAGATGTCAGGTGCAGTCATAACTACAGGTACATTCAGACAAAGTGTGACCAAAGAACCTCCAGAAAGGAACAAAAACCTGCAGCACACTACCCTGGCTTTAATCTGACACTACATAGAGACCAAATATGCAGAAGAAAACTCTGAACTGAAACTTGACATTGTCTACTACAGGTGAGAAGAAACGAGTCAAAACTCGTGCAGGACGTCGAACTGCCAAGGTGAGTTTTTCAAAACAGACCCCAGAAGCTTTCACGAGCTCTGGGTATCTTTCTGAAGCTCTGTCAATCACGCGACAGTTATGAGCAGCTTTGAAATAACCCTGCATACCTCGGCTGTCTTTGGCTCTCAGAGAAAACGCCCCACAAAGAGCCTGGAGGAGTTGGCAATTATTGTGGAGGTTCTGGAGGAGGATCTCAAGACTGGAAACACCTACTGCTCCCCTCTTCAGTCTCTACCCTCCCCTGGCTCTTCTGTGTCACCCGAGTGGTCTCCAACTGGTAAATCACCTGATTTTATCTGCTTTCACAGAGTTCAGTGAAAGAGAGGGTGAAGGGTCTCCACATTTCATCTCAAGAAGAAGTAAAAACCCTTTTGACAGAGATTTCTAACTCACAGCACTAACGCCTTTACACGTACAGCTCATATTGGGGTCCCTGCGTTTGATTTTACACAGTGTTCAGGTGTTATCACAGCTGTAAATGGAGACATGTTGACGAACAGGCTCACACGGATCTTCAAACTCATACACCTGGCCGATTCACACATATTCTGTTCCATTTTATCTTTTACATGGACGTGAAGGTGTTAAAGAGGTCCAGCAGTCCTGTCTTGATCTATGGACTACAGGCACTTCCAAAAAGAAAAAAAAACTCTCATAAAGTAAAGGAACCAATTCAAATTTGATATTGCTGTAAATATGAAAAAGACAATATCCCTCTGATGGAGACTGAGCAAAGATAACTTAAAGTTTATTCATGTTTTGGAAGTTTGGCAAACTATTCAATTATTCCTATGGAAAGATTTGTTGTTACTTGTTTGCTTCAGGTTGTAAATCACCTAGACGATGGTGTCTGTCTACGCTGCAGCTGCTCTGATATTTTTGCAAACATTACATTCACAGAAAAATCCCCTCGTGGTTGATCTTTTCTCTTGTCCCTGTCTTTTTTTAGACTTAATAAAGTTGTTTCTTCTCAAACTATGCACAAGTAAATTTGCCAGGAGCTCATCTTATTAATGTTTTCATTCATTGTTAATTGTTTGTTTTTCCCTTAGATTTTTTAAAAACTGGAGGTAAAGTTTGTAGATAACAGTAGAAAAGTTGTCATATTCCTTGAAAACTTGGATGCTTTATTCTAACATTGGAAATTTTCTTTCTAAGGTGCAGGATACAACAGTGACGAGTCTGATGAAATGATCCCCAGCCCTCAGTCCTACATGAGCTACTCACCGCTCTCAGCAGAGTACCAACAGGCCCTGTCTCCTCCTGCCTTCATGCCCACTAGCCTCCCCCCTCCCAGCGTTGGTCACATGGGAACAGACAGAAGCAGAGGAGAGGACTGGTTTGATTCCCCAAACCAGGACTGGAACCTGGACAGCTCAGCTTTCTTCTTCACACAGCTGCAGAAAGAGGAGAGCCAGCTGAGACACTTCACTGACTCTATGCTGCTGTCGACTGATGAGCACGGCAGAACGTAAGTCTGCAGAAATGTGTAAAAATTGTGCTTCACAATTGTGATTTATTTTTGTTCCCACCCCTACTTCTTCAGCTTCACTACTAAAAAACAAATGCCTGCATGACCCAGAATGCATCATGATGCCCCACAATTTAATTGCGTGTCCCTCTGCATTCATAATATGTTTAAATAATAGGACTGGTGAAAGTCAGTGAACTGAATCCTGTTCTTCTGTTTAATTTCCTGTCTCTTTGTGTTTGGAGACCATAAATCTGTCATGGCTTCTGAGACCTCTCAGTAGAACAGAGATCCTTATTATTTATAAGTAACACCTGTTTTTCTTTGTTTTTTGTTGCTGCGATGAGCCTGCAGGCTAGTTGCAGTGAAGTGTCACTTTTCTAGCTTGGTGTGCAAAAGACTTCTGATACCTACATTTAAAACATCACAGGCTCAGACCTGTAATCCTGTATTTCTTCAATCCTGTTTTTACATCCATTAGTTGCCACTAGCACAGCAGATACTCTCCCTGAGGTCCACGTATGATAACCATAACATTCAAAACATACACAAAATTGAGGTTTGTGATTTAAAACCTGCAGTTTGAAGTAGTGTTTTTTCTGTCTGTTCATTCAGAGCTCTCCATAAAGTTGCGTGTGTGGGAAAGAGGGCGCTGGGATACGCCATCGCCAAAAGGATGGCTGCACTGAACAGCCTGGACCTCAAAGACTCCGAGGGGATGGTAAACATGCAAATTTTTAATCATCAGACACAAACTCAACCTTTAATTTAAAACCTTTAATCATGTGTGAAGTTGAGTTGTTATTGTAAATATTATTTCCTCACTGAGACTGGTTTGGCTTCTTATGAAAGTTGGTCTTCACTTGATATCAATGCTTGCTAAAGATTCACATCAGACAGTTATTGCAAATTGTTTTAAAACATTAATTCACTGCAAATTACTTAAACTCTGGCTTCAAGAATATTGAGATCTCCTCTTTAAGCCCCACTGAGTTTTGACTCTGGTTAAATCAGACATAATGAAATATTCAGTCAGTGTCTGCAGCCTCTGCTTCTAAAATTTCAAACTGAAGAAAACAAATTAACACTGCTTATGTTGTTTTGAGTTCACCTCTGGAGAACCCAAGTGATTGATGTAAATGTTCATGTGTTTGCAGACTGCTCTCCTCCACGCAGCAAAGCACAACCACCACCTGATGGTCTCTGATCTGATCCGGTTAGGAGCCAACGTCAACGTGACCAACAACTCAGGGAAGTCGTGCCTCCACCTCAGCGCTGAGAAGGGCTACGTCAGAGTCCTGGAGGTCAGAGTCTTTTCTCTCCTTTAGCCCTGAATGAAGTTTATGTGTTTATGTTAGGACAATATCTAATAGGAGACTTATTACAAAAGAAATATGTGTCATGAAATTATCAATCAAGTTATGGACAGATTGTGGAAATAAAGTAGTAAAGTCAAAATTCTGGCAGGAAATGAGAAAATTAAGACATTAAAACAACACCATGAGGCAAACTCAAATTCGTAAAAGCCAAAATTATGAATCATAAGTGAATAATAAGAGACAAAATTGGAAATTAAGAGACAGAAAATGATTATGAGATAAATGCTGACATTGTAAGATAAAAAGCCAAAATTGTGAGTTCATAGATGATACTTTGAGATGAAATGTTTAAACTGTGGAACTGTGGTTTTAGTCACAACTTTCTTAATAAAAGTCATGAGAATCAATCTGAAATTGTGAGACAAAGTGTAGAAATTAAATGATGTGAATTTGAAAATGTGAAAAAAGGAAATTTTTATATTGTAAATTAGGAGACACTTATTCAAATTATGAGTTAAAAGTTGAAATTATGGGATGACGTGAAAATTTTAGTTTTCAGGTGTAATTGCGCTTCTATAGTTTTTTGCTCTTTGTCATCAGAATATATTTGCGAGACATGGTTATACAAAAGATTAGTATTTGAAAGAGAATAAAGTGCAGAGACTCATAGACAGAAAAAAAATGTCTGAAAGAACTGAAGCAAGCTGATGTGTGTGCAGTAAAGAAGCAGGGGAAAGGGGGATGTATAATTCCAAATATTTCCACCAAACAAACACAGCTAAAGCACATGATTCTTTGGGGGAAACAGGAGTCTTACATGACCAGTTTACTTCTTACGTAAATGTTTTACTGCAGCTCAAATACCAGAAACATGACACCTTATGTCTCATATAATCAGCTGCTACAAATATAGTTTCATCTGATCCGACAGGTTATTCAGGTGAATGTGTATGAGCTCTCATGTCAGCGAGGCTTTTATCTTAAATAGAGTCACTAATTGGATCTTGAAACCACCCGGTTTGAAAACTGACACAAACTAACACAGCCACTTTATAAACACGCCAAGTGTCCTCTCTTGTCATTCTGTGGTTTTTGGATGTGTGCTGAATGTGAAGCACTCCTCTTGCGTCATGAGTGACCCTGTTTGAAGATTTTTTTCTGTTTGATAAATGAGTCATGCAGAAAAGAGGGTCATTAAAGAACATTATGTACTTTCAGCAGGGTTGGGATGCTCCGGTTTATTAGGGTTCATTTTGTTCTGTAGCTGCGCAGAAATAGAGCAGTTGGTTCAAGTTTTCACAGGTTGGGCCCAATAACAACTTGTGCAACCTGTTATTGAGCTCTCCAGCTTTATTGTACCACTTAAATACATGCAGCAGCTGTTTGAGATGTTTTCCTGTGGTTTGTGGAGAAACTATCTAAGGTCAAACTGCACACAGACTCTGTTTTTCTAGAAACAGCAGAGCAGTGAGGGCACAGCAGGGTTTCTTCCTGTATCTGTGTTTTTGTGGCTCTCCATGTGTCACAGCACAGTCGAGAAGCAGCACGGGAGACATTAAAGGGCGATCAAGCAGTGCGCTTTAATTTTGGTGTCTACGTTTGTCACACCATCTGCCCCTGAACTTTTTATAGAACGTGCATTCAGAAACCTGCCCCAATTTGTGCAATTAACTGTGTTTGAATCAAATGAGGAGACAGAGTTTGAACGAAAAACAGGGAATGAAATTAACTCTGTGGTCATTATGCTGAGGACTTTGGCCTCTGTGCATGGCTTCAGGGCTTTATTAACAGAGCCACATGGCTCATCTCTAATCAGATATATAATTAGTGTATTATTAAAGCTGTGTGTTCAAGAAACAAGAGAGAAAGTGAGCTGAGGGGGAGCAATGTTATTGAAAACAAAAAATGAAAGTTACTGCTTTAAATAAATACAAGAAACTGGTATTACTCAAGAATAAAAGGTTTTTTTGAATTTAGAAGTCATTTCCTACCATTCTTTATCAAAATCTGATCTTTTCAAAAACTTTTTATTTATGACTCAATTTTAGGACTTTCAAGAAAGTCTGAGAAAGTCCACTCACTTCTTTTAATCTAGGTAGCATTCAGGGCTGAGTCATAGTTTGCACATTTTTGGAATTATCCTTTTCTAAGAAAAACAAATAGTTAATATGACCATCTCATCTTAAAAAGATACCTTTTGAATTGTTTCCAGTGGTTCTATTTGTAGTGGGGTATTATTGTCAGACAGTGGTTGGAGAGCATCTGACAACTGTTCACTTTTTTGCCATTGAAGAACAAAAAACTTCCGATAATGAAATTCCAAATAACTTGAGAAAGCATGCGTGCTCTGTGAGCATCCGAACTGAAGAAACCACAGAGGTTTCTGCTGTGGGAAAGAGACCTGTGTGGAACTACCAGGAAAAAATAAACTAGAGTGTGGATCATAACCATTGGACTCAATATTGGTTTTTACTTGAAATAGAAATGAACAGTGTCTAATCTTAACTCCTGGCAGCCCTGGCTTCAGAATTCTGATGACTGATAATTAAAAATGTTCCATCTCCTACGTCCAAAGTTTAATTGTCGCTCCAGCAACAGACTCAATGTGTTGCACAGTAGAAAAACATCTTCGTCTGTTCACCTGCAGCTATTTGAGGGCAGCAGGCATGTGTGCTTTAAATTCCTCTCATTGCAGAAGCATTATGCAGCACGCCAAATGAAGCGGGCGTGACCGAATTATTGTTTAACCACACAAGTGGTTGAGTACTCAAAAGTGTACACAAGGTTCTCCTACCTGTTTTTCACATTGAAGAAGAGTGCTGAGAGCTTTTATTTTGTTTTTGGTGGGGCTCCCTGAGACAGAGTTTACGAGGAGACGTCCCTGGAAGTTTGTTCTCCCAAGTTGGCTACAGTACCATGAACTCCCTGGTTCAACCTTTGGGTGTGTCCATGTACAAGGCGACGAATGTCTGCAAATTCAAGCCAAGATTACACACCTGTATGTCGTCACGTAGATGATTTGTCAGTTTGTAGTGCAACAGTACCCACTTATGTTTATGATCTTTTTGGTCTTCAGTTTTGGGCGTTGACTCTGATGGTTTTCCAAAGCTGGAAGTGTCCACAAATGAACAATGTTTTGGTGAATGCCATGACATCAGAGATACAATTTATATGTTGAGACGTCAGTTGCCCAACCTTAACCAACCCTTTTACCTCAGAAGGAGACTCCAATTATCATAGCTGTTTGAAGTCTGAAGGCTAAATGCGGAGATAAGTCACATACGGAGAATGCAGACATTGCTAGTTCTTGATAACTTATACATTGACTTGATTTTTACAGACTAAAACATTTTAAAGAGTTAGCGGATAACTAAAGAAGTTGCTCAGAAATTCAAGATGGCGGTGTGAGTATTTTCTTGTCTTCAAACCAATCATTTAGTCTGTAGATTATTTTTTGAGAAGATTAAAGTTATTGCTTCCAGACATTCCTAGTTTTGATGGATGAGATTGAAAGCATTCAGCTCTTGCATAGTTGCCATAGTCTAAGGAATGAAGTATGTAAACGCGACTTCTTTAATGCACCAGGCTGTAAAATAACCTGCTACAATGATGGGATGTCTAACGTTGATCCAGATGAGGTTTGATCCTCCTTTGTAGTGCGCCCTGGGTGGCTGATGCAGATTTCGACACGAACATTTTTGTCCTCATGTTTTAGTTCCAGAGGATGCCAGTTTCTGCTCCTCTTCCAAATTTACAACAGGATCTGATGTTGGTTTACTATACAGCTGCTTACACACAGCACATTTGGGGACTTTTGTCATTAACTTGTGTTTGTTTTGTTTCCTAAAGGTCCTCAAACACACAATGATGGATGGTGTGTATGTTGACGTTGAAGCCATCGATAACTCTGGTGAGTGCTGTGATGTTTTCAAACTAAGACCTCTGAATGATGTTGTAATTGTACAAGTGATTTTCTGAATCATTCAGGTAATTGCTTCTTGAAAAAGATGCCCAACATCTCTGTGTAGTGAGAAAATGTGTCAAGAATAAGATAAGAAAATAGAGTCACTGACAGTTTCATCACAGTTTACAGTTTTAATTTTACTCAAGTAATTGGCATCTGAAAGTCAGGTCAAACTGTTACGTGTCAAAGTCAAACAAAATGTTAAGTGACCTAAATGTTTGTGTGTGTGTGTGTGTGTGTGTGTGTTTTAGGGATGAGTGTCTTGCAGTGTGCCTCAGTGGCTCTGAAAGCTACAGTACGAGAGCTGGAAACCAGCACGTCTCCGAACTACACCAGACTGCACATTCTGCACCGGGAGCAAATGATGGAGACCCTGGAGTGTCTGCTGCAAATGGGGAGCTACCTTCACACCATGGTACTTTTGCAAAATTTAAAGATTAATTATTATTACAGTTTATTAAAAAGACAGCGGGACACGTTTTTGAACTGTTATCAGTAAAAGTTTTACTTTTTTCTCTAAAATATCACCAAAATGGTCTATTATTGAACAAATTTTCAACATTTTGTTATTTCTCAGTCATTAACAGATAAATAGGTTAATTTCCCATATCTGGGGATGATCATATTGAAAGACAAGCAGGGGTACCATGTGACAGCTGCTCACTTTCTGTGCAGCTTTTACATTCTGGGTGACATTTAAACAGATCCAATCATGTCAGCTCCTTTGTTTGCAGTTGAACTTGTTGCTTCGTCCTACATCCTAAAGATCCTGTACAAATAATGACTCATTGTCAACTAAGATCTCTGCAAACATCATGTACATGTTTGCAAAGCTCCGTGTGCTTGTTGTATAAGAGATAATGCCACAGAATAGCACGCTGGTATGCTTTAAAGTGTCACTCAGAACAGTTGTGCTGTCAGACCTGCACGGTGAAGCTGAGCAGACCCCAGGTTTGAAGTTTAAAGGTGCCAATCAGCTTTTGACTCAACTCTTCTATTTTTAGATGTTCTTCAACAGCAAGCCTTCAGGATCTAAAATGACACCTTTTGACTGTACGTCTATGGAGCGGTCTGTGTTGTTGCACAATAGACGTCTTGTGCTCTGACTGGAAAAGTGGCATTGAACCTTTAATTACTCCCCTCTCAGTCACATTTCCCTGTTTTTCTGTTGATGTTCCAAACCTATGGACGACAATATCTCATCCACTGCTACATCTGTGAACCCTCATTTAAATCATGTTCATGGGTTCAGATGATGTCAAAGTGGCTTTGAATCTTCAACGATCAGTGAGAAACAGACATGTTTTCTGTCACGTTTGGTGTGATACCCATAGACTCATCCACTTGCTTAAACTTTATGACTTTACCCCTAATAGGCTTACACATAAAGTTTTAAATTAATTATATTTATCTCTATAAAAGATGCAATGCAAACATGTTGACATAAGACACTTGTGTCAGCATGACTGTGGTGAGGAACGGTCGTGTGTGACACTGGATTATCTTGTGCCATAAAATCCAACAGATGTTTGATTTTTTTGTTACGACTTGCACTGATTTCTAATCAGCCCAGAAATTAAAACAGAAACAGAGTTTTAAAGGTATTCTTAGTGATATTTTAGACTTCATCGATGCCTACACTACAACATTGAAAATGTGGGAGAGTCATCCCTGACTCAGTTGCATATACTAAAGTTGTAACCAAATTAATGCTGTATGTACTTATGTGTGTCTTATTTTTAGAGTTAAACAAAAGTTTACATGGAGGACACACTGGTTGACTTTCGAGAACTAACTCTGCGTTTTGTTTCTTTCTCAGGGGAGTCAGAGTTTGCAGCCCAGGTTTGCTTGACCCTTGAGGCACCTCCGCCCGGCAGGGCTTTTTTTTTGGACCCCGACAGTAATGTTCTGTGTTGATTCAGGCCAGATCTCTTCACAAAGAGAGATAGTAACATTAGTAGAGTTTCTGCTCTTTCTTACTATGAGTTCAGGCTTGTTATGTAAAGCATCTGAGGTTCTGTGTGTGGTGAGAACTCCTGACTTGCAATCAGGTGTTTCTCGTAGCCTGCACTGAAACATCAGGTGCCCATTCGGTGGTTTCTGTGAAACTTCCATTGTTTGTTACATACCAGTAACAAGTTGTCCTCAGACAGTGTGTCTGTGGAGATCTAAATGTGAAAAACCTGAATTATAGAAAATATTTGGTCCTAGTTACAAGGGTCTAGTTTGGTTTTAAAGATAATGACCCCAAGAATGGACCACATAGTTGGAGGAAAAATAGCATAACAAGGAGAAGTTGATATAAAGTTGCCACTAATGATGAACTGGAGTAATAAGGTTTAGTCCGTTTTTTAATAAAGATGATTTTCCTCCCTCCCTGCTGTTAATTTTAACTCTCAGGATTGACATGTTGGATCTCTGTACAGACTTTGGTACTTGAGGACATTAATTAAAGTAGTAAACATTGTTTGGTGATGGGAAGTGAAGCCATGTTTTTCGCTTGTCATATTCATATCGTATGTGGCTAGTAAATATGTTAAGACTCATTAAGAAATGTAATCTAAGTCTTTGTAATATGACTTGATAAACATGTATGTATCACTATTTGTGGCACTCCTATAGAGTTCAGAAGGTGAAATACTCTAATCTTTTGTGCTCCTGAAGCTTGGAGTTGAACCATACTTATGCAGTTAACAGTCAAATTGTATAGATGTACCTGGGTGAAAACACTGGTGATAGACACAAAGAAATGTGACCCTTGCACAGAAAAGTGATTTTCATTTGTCTCAACCTTTGTGAGAATGATTCTGAAAAAGAGACACTTATTACTCATTTCCACCACTATGCTCCTGATCTTTGACATTTTTGGGTCTGCATTATGTTGTCAGACTCTTGTATGTTTCAGAGTCAGGTTGTTTTATCATGACAAACAAAAACTCAAAGAATAACTTTGTTTTCTAAAGTTTATTTCCATGTGGTAAAATTTTCTGTCAAACAGGTTATTCATAATCATAGTCGTTTGAATACAGCATATTAATAGCGGGTTGTAGGTGTAAGTTTTCATTATCTCATATATCAGTCTCTGTAACTTATTTTTGTTCTTTTCATTTTCATGAGATCAATAAACTTCTGGTTTCAGCAAAAATCATCCCCCGAGTGTTTGTGTCACTAACCACTTCATTAGGTACACATACTTGTTCACGCAAATACCTAAGCCACCAGTCACATGGCTCAGTGCATTTAGTCACGTAAACATGGTGAAGACGAGCAGCTGAAGTTCAATCTGAGCATCAGACTGGGGAAGACAGGTGATTTAAGAGACTTGAAAGATCAGGAAACTGAGGCTACAATTCATGTGGGTTCACCAAAACTTGACCATAAAAGACTGAAAAATGCTACCCAATCTGATGAGTCCCGATCTACTCCACATTCAGATGGTCAGCCCAGGATTTTGAGTAAACCTCATGAAAGCATGAATTCATCCTGCTATGGATCAATGGTTCAGGCTGCTGTTGGTGTAATGGTGTGGTGGAGATTTTCTTGTCTCATTTTGGGCCCCTAAGCACCTCTTGAGCATGATTTAAAGTCCACAGCCTACCAAAGTGTTGTTACTGTTGCTGTAGTTGACTTTGACACAACATGACAATTTCAAACGTGGGTCTTTAAACCTAAATAAGAGCCCTTAAGCAGAAGAACAGCACTCTCCTGGAGCTCTTTCATGTGCTCCAGGAGGATCACAAAGATGTGTCGGGGCTTGCAAGCCCAGCGTGGTTTGATAAGTTAAGGCAGCAGCTGTCAGGTCTTTTATTGAAACAGTTTTCCTGGTGCAGTGAAAGAAATAAACCTAACATGACCAAGAGACCAAGTAATCAAGTTTAATCCTGCCTTTATAGCATAACATTGAGCAAGACATGAAGTCGTGGTCAAATGCTTCAGCAAAGAAACCAAGAAAACTGTCTGAATAGGGAAACCAATAATTGTTCCCAAGAACAAACCAGTCAGGTACAGATGGGTTAGGCTGGAGGAGTATGCATGTGTTTGTGCATGTTTTGTCGCATGTTCAAAGACTGACGGAGACAGAGAGAGCAGGCGGGGCAGAAAGAGAAACTAGTTTTCACCTGAGGGGAAAAATAGTTTTTGCTCATCAGACCAGTTCCATATTTCACTTTGATGAGAGGCGCTAATGCATGAAGCTGCAAAGCTCACATCTCTTAGATAACAAATGTAAAAAAATAAAGGAAGAGCTGAAGAGTACAAATCACCTTTGCAGTAAATCAATTTAAGTATAAGAAAAAAACACAGACCTCTTAATTAAGTTATTTATGCCTGTATACAGAACTTTATCATAATTTCATTGCTCTTAAGAGCATTGCACATCAAATGTATCGTTATTCTACACATTTTTTTACGCATTGATTTTGATGAAAAATGTGTGAAAGTACCGTTCAAAAGTATCAAAGAGGAGGAATAATCTGTAGAGCCCTTTATAAAACGTCAAGTTTATCATTTTGGCTACAGCCCTTCTCATTTAATTGAACCAGAAGAAACCAGGTTGGAAACCAGGATGGACAACCCAAACCTTCACACACAGTATGCTCTTCTTGTTTTGTTGCATCTCATCCTGGTAGTGACATCTTAACCACAGGTGACAACAGTCAGGAGCATCACCTAAGTTTGTGGTCTATCAGACCAGAAATGAGACCCTTGATATCACATTGAGCTGGAAAGGTCTGTAAACAGACACTGAGTCTAAAAACTCGACAACCAGTAACACCTTCTGCATTACACTTTGCAGCTTATAGGCTTTTTTCCTTTTCTTAAAAAGTGCCTCAGTTTACAAACTGAAAGGTACATGTAAATCATCTCTGGCAGCTGATGAATGATCATAATGCAGATTTATGGAGCAAGATACTATCATTTAAGTGCAGCACAGAGAGAGAGAGAGAGAGAGAGAGAGGGAGAGAGAGTTATGTTGAGGATGCAGCTAAAGGGAGCAGGGGCCCTCGCTGAAACCTGATTGGCCAGCCCTGGTGCCTCCCCCAGAATCCCAAACACCTCGCTTCTTTGCCCTGTCAGAGTTGGAGCTTTTCTCAAAAACTAACTTTTTTGGGTGCACTGCAACAGACCGCTCGTGCTATTCTTGAACTTGTTAGACACATTTTAAAGTGTGGGTTTTATACAAATTTTTGATGCTTAAGCTATAAGAATTATATGATGCCAATCTGCTGTGTCATGTTTTAAAGTTTAAATGAAAAGAAATGACAGATTACAACATCCATAAAATAAAAGCCATATTCCTAAGGTTGCCAGAACATCATATTACCCCTGTAGAGGTTATTATTTGAAGTCTGGAGATTGTGGTAACCATGTTCGCCCTAGGTGGGAGGTTCAGATGCTCATATGATATTGTAGCCTACTCCTCTTTTTAGTTAACTGTAGAAGCATTTTGAATTTGACAACTGCTTTTTCTATTTCTTTGGAAAGTTTTCAAGACCCACAGGGAAACAGAATGGAGAAACAGGAATACTCAACAACAAGTAATGGACACGGTCCTCTACTCACCCCTCCTGTCAGGAAAAATAAATAGCAAAATATTAAAAAAAAAAAATCATTGCATAAACGTTTGTAATTTGGAATTAGTTGGAAATAGTGTTACATGATCTCCATCTCAGAGGACACGTATTCAATAATAATTTACCTCTAAATATATCTAAAAGTGAGACTTTTTCAGAATTACTTCAAAAGTCCTCCATCGGAACTGTAACATAACAGGATTTTTCAGTTGCTGATAAACTGACTAAGGTTGAAATCGATAACTTGCCAGATTTTCACTCCTGAACTTGCAAACCTGGAAAACACATCTACGTCATTTCTGTTTGGCCTCCCACTCTGGTCATGAATGGCTTTTGTGTGAAAACAGTGAATTGTTCATTGAAAACTCTCAGGCAGGTACTGACAGGTCCAGTGACAAAAACTCTAAACTGAGGAAAACAATGAAGCAGCACACACTTGAATAAACAAGTGAATAGAGAGAGAGAGAGTGGTTTAGGAGAGGATTTATGAGGATTAAATGAAGTGGGGATGGGTGGGCATTAAGGTAAGTGCAGTTCTGTTGATAAGAGGGAGCAGGTGTGAAGACAGATAAAGAGGGCTCAGGAGAAGGAAAGGAAAACATTTATCCCTGAGAAAAGGCAAAGGGATAATGAATATAATATATTATAGTTCACACATTTTTTGGTTTGGTTATCTTAAATACTGATAACTGAGCCAACCCCACCTGTGAATTGTAGTCCGGTCATGAAAGCAGTTTCACACAAAGCAATCTGTTACTTTGTCTTGTTTATACAGAGCTGAAAACATAGCACAGGTGATTCAGAGTGCTGCACCTGATTGAGAAAGATATAAAACACACCCAGCGCACAGATCAAACCAGGATGATGCTGAAGCAGCTGATGAAAAATGCCTGGACGTCAGGGCTGTGGGAGTGGTTGGACACGTTATACAGCCCAGGATCGCTCTTCTCATGCAACGGTACTTTTCCATTCCAAAGACAAGTTATATCTCATATCTCACTGATAGATGGTGCTGATTAGTTCTTGATGAGCAAAGTTGCACAACAGAAACCATGTTTGCGCTGTAGTCAGTTCAGTTGCTTTGAGTATGTAGACCTCACTTTTGGGGAGCAGTCGTGTCGTCCATCTTTGTATAGGTCTATGCTTCAATCATATGAAAGGGTTTGAACCTGACTCACATGATTTAAAATAATTTAAGAAACAGTGCTGCGTTCTCCCACTCTCTCCAGGTTTGATGCAGTTTGATTGCTATAGTCCGACTTTAAACACTCTGGTCCTGATTTCCACAAAACAGCAGAGCAGATTTTTTAACCACATTCTGCATTTTACCAAGGAGGAACATGTTTTCTTAGTTGCCCCCCTCAGGCTGGAATACCACCATTACACACAGCAAGTCTAACTGTATAATAGTTAGATTATCATACAGCTGCTTTGATTCAGACAACCCCTGGCCTCATTGCTTTAAGTAATGAAAGGCTAAATTAAGGCGAAATATCACAGATCTGTATTACTCCTGTGGTCTCCTGTATCTCCATCCAGTCCAGCCTCCTGAGATCCCTCCATGCCCCCCAGGGTCTGACAGCTCATAATGAATTTAAAAGCCTCTCTCCAGTTTGTACACACAGCCTCGAACAGAGCTGCAGGCCATTCTGCAACACTCAACCCCAACTCTTCATCTGCTCTCCAACATCAGTGGAGTCTCACTGTGGTCCCTCCACCCTCCTCCAGCTCTCTCCTTCTTGCATCATACTGTATCTACCCCATATCGTCCTCCCCCACTGGCTCTGGTACGAGTCTGTGCTGCCTTCAAATCTACTCCAGTTTCTTAAGCCAGCAGAAACACTCACAGTAGAATCCACATCGTACTGATATGTTCAATATGAAGCAGCCATGGACAGTGATGGTATTTGTCAGGTCCTCATCTTAGAATCAAACATCAAAATAACTGAGCACTACCTTTTGCCTTTTTTGCTTTAAGATACTTTTTGGGCGTATATGCCTTTAAAGGACAGTGGATAGAGCAGGAAACAGGACAAGAGTGGGGGGTGACACGCAGGAAACTGGCCACAGGTTCACAAAGGCAAACAACATGAAGTACGACCTAAACCACTTCGCCATCTGCACTCCAAGCTTCTGCTTTTTAGATATTAAATGCACTTCCTGTCTGCATTTAAAATTCTTAATCTTAGAATTACTGACTGTTTCTGAAGATTTTGAAAATAGACCTCTTAAGACCTGGCATCCACATATGTGGACATAACATTACTGCCTCTCTGACCCATTAAACTTCAATTTTATTAACTTTAATTTATTAGCCATATTTAGAGACACCTCCCACATGATCTGTTGGTGATACCACAACTTTATATTCATTTTAGCAAGAAAAAAGTGCAGTTGTGAACAACAACACTTAAAACTAAAATCTGGTACCTGACTAATCCACAAGATCGTCACGAGACACGGGATCAGGTCCTCACATAAGGGTCTCCTACCTGCTTCATGACATGTTAGGAGAGGAAGGGTGGACCTTAAACACTAAGGTATACCCATTGTCCTGCTTCTGACAGTTCTCTATAGGGCCAACCAACCAAAGGATAGGTGGTTTGTGGAGCGAGGAGCCTTAAAGAGACAGCAGCTGAAATGAAATATGTCAAACATAGGCTGAAATAAGAGGTTTCTAAAACACCGGTGAAAGAAAAATAGGGATTTATTTTGTTTGTGAAAACATGGGAGCACCAAAAGGACAGAATAAAAACTAAAAATTAAACAAGATATCGACTTTTTAATTCATAAGGGCAATAAATGGTTTGGTTCGAGAACATTTGAGTCACATGTGGATCCCCGAGGTGTAACTGGCCTGAACTCTTGTGAATGAATGTACCCATTTAACACCAACAGTGGTTTAATGGCCCTTACTTCCCATCTGCCTCCTTTCAAAATAATAATAAGTGTTGGAGAGGCCATGTAGAGGGTAATGTAACTTATCAGCAGAGTATTAATATTTGAGAGGGATGTGATAGAATGAGACAATAAGTGGTTCTTCAATATAATTTCTATGAGCTGTTTGGATTCAAAGCAAAACAATTAAAATATATTAATTATGTATCAATTAAAATGAATTAACTAAAAATGACCTTGAGATGACAGAGCCTCAAATGATCTTATTTTTTGATGATGAAACCAGGTCAGCCTCAATCTCTGTTCCTGAAGACTATGGTGAACGCTCCAGATAAGGTGATTAAAACAGACCTAAAGTCTTTAAACCACCTGCTGTGTACAAGGTCAACAAAGAGCTGTCAGGTTTTATTTACCTTTTCATTCTCAGACTTTAATTGGTGGTGTTTTTCCAAGGTTATTCTTAGATTTACATTCATCTGTGCATGTATTGCATCACTTTATTAATTTCAAGGCAGTACATTAATTGTATTGTTTATAATATTAATGTTCTATGACATCAGGGGTATGGTTTATACTGTACTGTGTGTTTTTTTATCTATTATGGTATGAAAGTCAAACAGCTTAATTTAACTTAACTTAAGGTCAAGATTTTATCATGAACTTCATATTACTTATTTGTTGTTCACTTTGCTAAAACTGTACAATATCCAGCATCACTTTCAAGTTACTAGAGAAAAAAAAACATCAAATGCATGGCTTAAAAATGAACTCCCACTAAGGCAAGGCAATGAGAACAATGAGCTAAAAGACACCTGGAACTGGATTAATCAGAAGTTAAGTAGATTCAAGAGAAGATGAGAAAAGTTTTGGGACAGAGGAGTTAACAGGGTGTTACGGTTTAAAATACTATGCCTCACATCTCAGCCTTGCTGCACCCTTTCGAAACTGCATTTCCCATAACTTCTTGCTAACCACTCATTATCCTGAACATATTTCATTACATATATTATGTAACGTGTTATGCAATACATATTTGTACATAAGATGTGACTTTAAAAGAAAAGAACTGATTTTTGAACCTTGCAAAAAAGAAAACCTGCATCGTGTGAACATAATATCTGCATAAAAATATTATAAAAAGGGCGAGTACACTTACAATAGCCCTTAGTTGGGCAGTTGATTTGATTGTCTATAGTGGTCATCATAAAGTTATCGTAAAATTTACTATGTAACGTAGGTTTTATATATATATATAATTCAGACATTTGTGACATAACAAACATCTTCAAGAAGAACTTCAGCAAGTTATAGATATTTAAGTTATGAATTTACTTTTTATCCAATCCTGTGAATGCCTTGTTGAAGTAAAAGCAGCCATATCTATGTCTTTAGCTCTATGACTTTACTATCTACAACAGGCCAATTGTTTTTTGTGTGTGTCCAGTTTAAAACTCACATTAGCGGTTTGGATGTAGTCCTTGTGTATTGCAGTTGCAGAAACATCAAGAGTAGATGAAATTATGGATATATTCTGTTTTATAGATGCAACATGGTTTCATACTGCAGCCTACAACGTTATAAATACATTGTTGATCCTCAGCAGGATGTTTACCATCTAAATATAGTCAAGGACAGAAGAAGCTGCAATGATCATGCACAATCTGACAACCCCTGCTCATCACATCCACTGCAAAAAAGTCACTCAACCTTTTGTCACAGATCGACACGCCTCATCAGGTGGATTATAATATACCTGATGGTATGTTGTGAACGCTGCAGTCATGTGAGGACACCATCAGAACTCTTTGGACAACGCTCAGACACGTTCAGGGACACACATGTTGTTCGAGTCGGTTCATATGAGTACACAGTTTTATTGTTCCTCTGTTTACTTGCACACAGCAGAAGTCAAACTGCTAATTATCTTTATTGGTTTGTAGATAGTTACAAAGAGAGAATCTGAGTTTTATTGCTCTCACAAAACAAGCTTCAGTCTGTAAGCATGACTGTGTATACTGAGGCCCACCTTTTAAAGGAAATAACAGTAACTGTCAGAGAAAATAAAAGCCTTTGATTTTTTTTTTTTTCAGTGCTTGAAGCTGTACTTAAAATAGTTTGGCATGATTGTCATTGGGAAATAAAAGTGAAAGAAGAATCTGCTTTGGTTTTTTTCTTCATCACTTTTACAGCCTGCTCCTGTTTCAGTGCAGACAAATCGAAACACATCTTATTATATCCTCCCCCCCATGCAACTGCTCAAATGCTACAACTTCATCCGCTGGCATGGCGTTGTCTTAGAGACTTCGGTATGAAATGGATGATAGCATTTAGAAATAATGTATTTTGGTGCTGATAACCTCATTTTAAATTGTGGATTGATGAGACTTTTTAAAGATCACAGAGAAAGTCCTCACAGTCCCTTTCAGTTTTATATTCAAGTAAATGTGAAAAAAATCTTCAATATGTTGATGATTAGGTCCTTTCTTTTGAAATGCTCATAAATTATGCGCAGGTTTATGGGCTCTTATGTCCGTTCAACCATTTCAATTTTTCTGATATTTTTAAAATCATTTTTCAGTTGCCACCCAAAGGCTTGACAAAAAGTTATGTATCTAACTTAAAGTCCTCATTTTGCTGAACATCTCATTCAGATAATTACTTCTCCAAGCCTCCTTTACTGACTCCGTGCTGTTTCCCTCCTTTGGCAGGATGGATGTTTTTGCCACAGTGTCAACAGGCAGAGGGGAAATGGACAGACTGTTTTCTGTGGATTAATTTCACTTTGTGTGATCAGATTATCTTAGGTTTCACTTTGCTGTCAGAGATTAAAAATATATATATATCACCTTTATGGAGTTTTGATCAATCAGAATCAAGAGACTTGAAAAAATTACTGTCCTTTTGTGGAGTTTTAACGTTTCACTTATCTCTCATTGAAGATCAACATCAGACGCTCTGTGGAACTCACGTGTTGATTTGCACATCTGGTTTGTCTGAGTGTATTTCTGCTGTACTCTCATCTCCCAGGTTTACTGTAGAAATGTTTGGGGAGGAAAAAAACAACCCTGCATGTCTTCAGTTCAGTCTGTTTCCAAGCTTAGAGCGACGCCTGGTGGTGGAGCATGGAGTAGCTCTGTGTACTGTGCTGCTGAAATACTCTGCACACACTCATTAAATAAGATCCAGTTCCCCGTGTGATCACTGTATCTGTGAATAACACCATCCCTGTGATATGTAAGCAAATGTGCAGAACAGTGGATTCATTTTAGTACAATAGAGAGGATAGTTCAGTCCATATTTGCTTATTTGATGTTTTTGTTCCTCAGATCCTTTGACTTTTGGGTTACAATGAAGAAATCAGATTTCATCTTGTTGATAAATTTGATTACATTCCCCAAATTTCTTGTCTCATACTTCTTTATCAGCATGAGTTACTCTTCATGAACCAATTTAAAACCTAAAATTTACTCTGCATTCACATACCCTGACTGCATTGATAATTTGAATGCAACTTCTTCCTATAAGATGTTCATTATACCTAAACCATCAATTTGTAAATCCAGCGAGAAAAAAAGAAGAAAAAAAATAGTAGATGGCTGTGATATCTATAATGTTTCATTTCTTTTCCCTTGTTTACCAGAGCACAAGAGCTTAAGGAATCCAAATGTTTCTCATTTAAGCATTTATCTGTGAGAGTGCGTCTTTTTCTTTCATTTTTCTGCTTCATTCATGGGGTACAAGCTATTTAAAACTTTGTGTAATATCATCTGTGGAAACTCATTCCTATTCTCCAATATAACAGCTATTTATCATGTTAATGCATCACTCTGTGAGATTATACATGTATTTTCTTAACGTCGGACACCAGGTGTTAAAATGCCTCACACCCAGAGAGTTCATGTCAGATCTAAAATCACTTAATAAATATAAATGTTTATGGGAGGATTTTATTGAACAGACTCCAAAACCAGGTTATAAATCAAATTCGAGATCCATTTCTTTTCATCACATGTCAAAACAAACAAACTGAATCAATACATTTAACAGCATTCTCCGTCAACCAACTACTTTTTTATTCTGATAGTTCACTTGCATCTCTCTCCTCCTCCTCCTCCTTCTGCAAGTATTGTGTGATATTGCCTCATGCACTTGAAAGGCCTACGACTGCTAGGAGAGATACCAAGAGATTTCACACACTCACTCACACACACATGCATACACACACTCAAACACAGGCGCACGCACAAGCTGAGAGATGAGATAGTCAACTTATGTTGTGTGTTGTTGACTGCCGGAGCTTGATATCACTGCGCTCCAGCCCTGGAGGATCGGACACAGAGCAGGAAGGAGAAGTGAAGAATAACAAGACGTGCCAATTAGTGATTCTCTCATCGTTTTCACTTTCTGTCTATCTGGATGGTGTTGACTTCATTTAGGCTTTTATTGTGATAGGGAAGAGGTTGTTTTCATACACAGGTGTCAAAGCCTGCTGTGAATCCTCAAGTCAAACTCTGTCTGCATTGCAGCCAAGAAGAGAGGGCTGGACTGTGAGGCAGTTACAGGGCAGGGCGCAGAATAGAGAGGAGGGGCAGAATCTTCATCCCTCTTTATCTCTTAATCCCACCCTCTTCTTATTCTGTGTGTGTGCCGCTCTCAGCGCAGCTCATGAAATTTGGTGATTCTGAAATGGCAGCATGCGGTGAAAAACAGTCCAAACGACAGAGATGAATGAAACTACACCAGTGGTTTATTTGGCTGCAATTAACCTGATGTTTGATTTCCTGACATTGACATCCATCATTAAAGGTCCTGAATTTCAGATACATCAAATCGATCAATTGAAAACAAAATTCCCATGAAGTCGTACCGTTACCCAACAACGATTTATTGTTGCGTCAACAGGTGATTGTTTGTTCGCAAAAATACAGCCGAGAGAGAGAAGAGGAAGAAAAAGAAGCAATGTTTGTGTTTCTCAGAGCAGAAAACCAAATCCTGAGCACGAGTCTCACCCGCTGATGAGAAGAATAACTCGGTGGAAATCTTGAAGCCATGCATGAACAGAATATTGCCTTCAAATAACACTCGCACATGCTTTTTCCAAAATCAAACATGCATTGGGTATCTCAGAGGGGGAAAGAAGTGTAAATACTCAACATCTTTAGCAATACAAATCTTCTAAATGTGTCTGGTAACAAATATTTTGTAGAGCATGTTACACACTTTTTCCAGCAATCCCTTTATTCATTTGATTGTTTTTAAGCAAAAATGATAATAAATGAATATATTAAGTTAAAATAAAACTAAAAAATAAAATATATATTTAGTTATGGATCTGCTTCGACGCTGCCGATGTGTGTGCGTGTGTGTGTGTCACAAAAAGCACAAGCAAAAATTCAATCACTACTACTAATTCAAAGAGCATTTTGTAAACGATCAATCGTCACAAGCGCAGTCATCACAAGGCTGTGAGTGCAGTTCGGATCACAGTGGTCACGGACAAGTTCAGCATCTCCTTGGGGAGCCACCTCGCTAAGGCTGGTTAGAGTTTAGTCACCTTCGCTGTTGTCTCGGAGGAAAGGTGTGTGTTTGTTCGGCAGTCCTCTTGAAACAAATACGTTTTTTGTTTTTTAGAAAAAGAACTACCAAAATCATGCAACTACCATTTCATTTTCGTGAGACAAAAATTAGTTGGTGCTTTTGATGTTTCTCTCGGTGCTCGCAGTTCTGGAGGTGGGCGTTCGTTTTTTCTTTCTTTAGGCACTGCCGTCCTGTTTGAGCCGCTGACTGCGCGCCTTGTAGACTTCGATCAGTAAATCTTTGACGTACTGGATTTCTCGCTCCACCGACTCCGCCTTGTCACGAAGCTCCCTGTTCTGCCCCTCCAGGCCATGCAGCTCCTCCTCCAGAGAGTCCAGCTCCGCCCTCTTACGCAGCCTGTACCTGTGATGATAAAAAAGGAGCAGGTTTGGTTTAGGTTTGCAGCTTTTTTTTTGCTGCCTTGCATCTTTATTAATAAGTCATAGCAGAGCGTGACCTTTGGGCTACATTGGGTGGATTACACACACACAGAGCTCAGACATCCCTCCCCTGAGATTACATGATGTTTATTTCACCTCCTGCATCTCTGATCCATTTGGACGCTCTCCTACGTCTGATTTTTTACACTTTTTACCCCATTTCACACAAAGGAAAGCAAAAAAACCCACACTGACAGACGGACAGACATATGGAGGTTAGGTGGGGCTGAATTTGGCAGAGAGTGAGGGACTTTCCACTTCCCTCCTACACTCTGCAGGACATTTAAAGCACTGGGCTGGCTGCTTTATGTAACACTCCTGCAGAGGCTGAGTTAGGGAGCTAAGTTTTCAGCTGAATGCTAAGCTGGAGTCAAGAATTTGACTTCTTTTAACTTGCAACAACATGCAGAATTTAAAAAAACAACCACTTTGGTAGATTTTTAAAACAATCACCGTCTTCATTTCATGCAGCATTTCTACAACTTCTTCCTTTTTTGGGTGTTTTTTTTTTCTAGTGACTAACATGTCCAAATGAGGGTTTGACATGAAGGCTTGTGTTTACCTGTGAGCAGCAGTTTTGTTCTGGTCTCTCTTCTTCTGCTTCCTCTCTCCAGTGCCAGTTTCCAGAGAGCCGCCCATCACCAGAGCCGGTTTGACAGAGCAGTGCTCGTCCTTTAACCTCTGGGTGGGGCGGTGGATGGGGCCACCCAGCAGTGTCCCCTCTGCTTCCCCTCTGGACAGACATTCGTAGCTTTGGTCTGCAAGGCATTCTGGATAGAGGTAGTGGCCATGTTGGGGCTCAACAGCCTGTGCTTGTGTGGGCTGATCGAGGTCTCCTATAAAGCTATGGTAAGGCTCCGTGCCAGCCATTGACTGGTGGAAGTAGCCGTCGTTGGCCACCATTGTCTCTTGGGGAATACCCCCAGAAAGTCCTCCATCTTTGCTGCAGTGCAGGACCTCCAGCCCCGTGCTGTCGTAACTTACATTGACCTTCACATTGTGCATCAACTGTCCCTCTCTCTTGTGGTGGCTGTCGTACGAGCTGCCCAGGCAAAAGCCTCGGGCAATCTCCTCGCTGCAAAACATTCCTTCTGAGAAACAATAACTTTCCTCTTCCTTCAACGATAAAGCACATTCTCTCACCTTCTTGACGCCGCCCAGGCTGCTCTTGCTGACCGTCTTCAGCGTGGAGTAGTGGTTCACAGACAACTCTGTGCTTCCTGAGTAACTTCCCCTGGAGCCCCATGAATCCAGTCCCACATCCTCGCCGACTTTCACCGCCTCGCTGAGGATCCTTCGCCCGTTGTTGTGGTGGTGGTAGCGGTGATGGTAGTTGTATGGAGCGGGTCGCGCTATTTTGGTTCTGCCGATGGGACCGCCGCAGAAGCTGGCCAGGTCCAGTTCCCCTGTTGCCAAGGTAACAACCACAGGGCTGGTTTCTGATTGGCTGGTCCCATATGAGCCATAGGGTAACTGATAATAAGACTGGGAGCCCATGCCTTGAGCACCCTTGTCACATTTTGAGGATTTCTCCAACTTGTTTGTGGTGGATGTGGACTCGGAGCGGAAGTAGTCCTCCAGCTGAGCCAGCTCCTCCTGCAGTAGAGAGGTCATGACCTCCAGATCCGAGGGCACCTTGACATCTTGTTCTAACGGCGAGGGTGGAAGGGATGAGCTGGGAGAGGACTCGGTCGT
This sequence comes from Thalassoma bifasciatum, assembly GCA_008086565.1. Taxonomy (NCBI): domain Eukaryota; kingdom Metazoa; phylum Chordata; class Actinopteri; order Labriformes; family Labridae; genus Thalassoma; species Thalassoma bifasciatum. The sequence continues at coordinate 156,467 of RPOG01000775.1, read as the reverse complement.
CGACACAAATGAAGACAAATCAACTTTTTCCGTCATCCAATCTGAATGACCATCACCTAAGAAAATCAAAAATAATCATCATATATTCAGTTAGAAATCCTTTTTTTTCATTCAGCTTTTGAGAAAAACAACAAATCAAAATTCTAAATTCAGCAAAAAAAAAAAAATTAAATCACGCATGATAAAGAGAGGATAAATCTAAAAAGAAGAAAAAAAGCTGAAAAGCAAGCAAAACATCCGACAAATCCAAGTGAACAACTAACCGATCATCTGAAAATGATTGAACAGCATCGTCTGCATTCGATAAATATCCACTTAGCTGTACTCACTGTACGACATTAGCCCCGTGCTGCACTGCGGCTCCGACCTCGGGATGTGGAAAAATAAAAAAGCGTCTTGGCAAAACTCACCAATTAAGTGCTGCCTCTCCACTGGCTCCGCCCCCGTCCTTTGCCGTGATTGGCCACGGCTAGCCTGTCGGAGAGGGAGAGCGCCGAGCTCGCCTGTGGAAATGGGAGGAATTTTCCTGCGAAGGATCGATGCCGCCATTGTGTCGTCTGCTTCGATTAAATTGTTCAAAAGCACAAACGGTGCGTTGGCTGGATGAAAGAGTTGAGAAAACACCTGAAGACCTGAAAAAGAAACAAATAAAAAAATATTAAAATACATTTAAATTAAATTTGTCATTCAATTCAATTGAATAATCATCTAAATGCTCAAAAATGTCCAAAATTTTTAAAAGTATAAAAATGTGCTGGCAAATAAATTTGTTTTTTGAGATTTATTGGTTTAAAATAAGTTCTCATAATCACTTGTTACCTTTTGGAGTCAGACCATTATTGATTTATGTCACCATAGATTAATCATTACAGCTCAACTTCCAAAGATGAATCTCCAACAATGAACCCAGGATAAAAATTATATATAAAAATTTCAGAACAAAGTTTGAGCTCTAATATGCCTGAAAAAAACAAAATAACAGACTTTAAATGCCTAAAAAACATTTATACAAAGTAACTGAACTGGAATGTCTTTGGAAAATATTGATTTGCACTTTAAACTAAATTCAAAGACAGAGAGTGATGAAAAATCTTTTTTTCTCAGAGTTTAAGTCTTTTTTCACATGGATGCTATAAATAGAACCTCAGTGTCTAAAAGAAGGGTGTAAATGTCGAAAAAGAGATGAGAAAATGTTAAATTGAAAAGAACATGTTGATTTAAACATTGTCTCGCATGTTGTTAAAGTTAAAGTATAAATGAGAGAACTTTCCTGCGCCCCTCCACAGTAAACTTGACGGTCCCCAGCAGCTGTACTCACCCCATAGTTTCTGGTTTCTCTTCTTGAAGTGCGCTGCTGAAGCAAAGCACACGAAGCTTGAGGCTGAAGACGAACACGGTCAGAGGTTTAAAAAGCCATATTTTCCCCTTTTAGCAGCCAGGGACTCTTCATGAAGCGCTATTTGACGGCGAACAGACTTGCAGACAGAAAGTTTTTAAGTCCGCTACTTCTGCAACTCCTAATGCCCGGACCGAATCACAGCAGACGAGATCACTCCGCGGTTTACAGAGTTCAACCGGCCGTTACGTCATGAACCTGGGGACTTTCCCATTATCCACAGAGAAGAGCGTGTGTGTGTGTGTGTGTGTGTGTGTGTGTGTGTGTGTGTGTGTGTGTGTGTGTGTGTGTGTGTCAAGAGAGAGTGTTATACACACTTTTTAACACTCCTGCTTTAATTTAATGTAGCAAAACATCAATAAAAAGTGCTTCACCTCCAGTGTTGATTAAAAACATATACTTTTTATAAGAATATTTGTATTTAAAGTTTTTCTTTTCATTGAATACACATTAGAAAAGCTGTATTTTCATTTTTTAATCTAACGATATTTTACAACTTTTTTTTACAACGTAAACAAGTGTATTATTTAAAGAATGTCAGTTTGACCACTTTAACATGCTTTCACATTAACTTAAGTGATTTGATAGAATGATAAATTAAAAACAAACAATATTTGAGTTAAAGTCGTATTCCATGCACCCTTTTTAACGAGATACTTCTGAAATTTTTAAAATATCACAATAATGATTTAAACTAAGAAAAAATGCACCAGTCAACATTCCATCCACAGGAACCCCCTTCACATTATAGTCTTTAACCTTTTAAAAATAATCAATACATCAATGAAGCACAAAACAAACTTCTAAAGGAAAATCAAGCGTGTCGGATTGGGTCTTGCGGGCTCTAGTTCGTGGAGCCTCGCAGCGGAAGGACACGCTGTTGCAGTTCGAAGGTGTAAGTTTAGTTGCAGCCCTGTTGCATCAGATCCGCAGGGGATTCGCTGAGCGCCGTAACAATGTGGCCACACCATTGGTTTATCGGGGGGAACTTTTTTATTTCTATTGGCCTGCTATCATTCTTACTCTGATTGCTAATCATTGCACATTATCACCGACCTGGGACCGGTTTACTGTATGTTTTAAGCAGAGATGAGCTGGAAATAAACTCATGAATGAGCTGCAGCTGGGGCCACGAGGAGACAAACACACACTCAGATTCAATTACAGCTAGAGGTGCCTTTAATTTATTTATTGACTCTTTTTAATTACATTTTTATTAGTTCAAACCTGAAAATTATTTCAAACAAACTTCAATTACCTCAAAGATCATTATTTTGTTTTACAGGTATAGACAGGACTTTGAATGAGACAAAACTTTGGAAGTTATTTAATTATAAAAAGCCCAAACATCATAAAATGACTCAATCTCAAGGTCTTACAATTATTTAAAGTTATTTTTGCAAATGAAGAGTCACATTTCTTCACCTGATACATGTTACTCAGAGAAAAGAATAATAATTCATAAACAGTATCCTTGTTTCACTTCTGCAAAATCTAGAAATAAAAGTTCACATTATTGTGCAGCACATGGACATTTCAGCGCTGAATTCACTTTTTAAAGTGCACACATAGAAAAAACATCATAACACTTATTGAAGTTTTAACTTTTACAGTACACTAGGAGTGTAAAGTGGAATATTTGTCACTCATTTAACATTTTTTTATCATTTTCTTGAAGTGTAGAAATGTGAGAAAACATGCAAAAAGTTTGTTGACATGTGAAGTCACACACACACACACACACACGTTTATATGTAATGTGTTGGCTATTTTAGTTTTATATTTGCTTTATGTTTTTCTCTGAACATGCTTAAGGTAAGTTAGTTTTGACCTTAGACTGTGGGGGGAAAAAACCCTGATGACTTAAATTCAGATATCACATTCAAATCTGAGTTTTTCCAAGACATGTGGTACGTTAGATCATTAAACAGAACACAAATTGGTGCATTCGGGGTCATCAAACAAACTTTTCAATTCCTGCAGAAATTATTGCAGTTTGGAATAATACAACTGTTAGGAAGTCATTTTTCTCAAATAAAACGTCAGCAAGATTCACGAGCATTTAACAGTTAAAGCAAAAAAGTGTTTTTTTTTTTTAAGTTTGTTACCTGAAATAACCTCTGGTACAGGGGAACAGCAAAGAGTCAGACTATCAACATGACTTTCAGGCCTGTGGTCGACCTGCAGGGTTAGTTATGTAACTTTGGGCTTTGTCAGTTTATTTGTTTAAGTTTCACTCTGTATCAAACCGACTGTCTAAACAAGAAAATTCTTTAACAAAAAACAAATGACCGTTATCTTCATTAAACGGGGTCAGATTCTAATAAATGTAGTGATGGACCTGTTGTTACAGGTTTTTTATTCTCTAAGACAAACGAACGTTTTTCTGCCCTGGTCTCAGCTCTTTTTGGACAAGTAGCCGCAATGCTTGTCTTGTTTTTGTGATTGTGGTTGTTCTTTAGAAACAGTTTCTGTCCAATTATCAACAGTCAAAATCCTTCATGTAATATAAATCTGATCAAGTATCACAGAAAGAGTTTAACTGCTCACCTAATAGCAAAGATATTGAGTTATGTTTTTCATGTAGTTGGAGAGGAGAGTCTTGCTTGCTCTGAAACCCTAAATCAACCCTACATTTAAGTGTCTTATTCATCATATTCAGGGTTGTTTCTGATTTTAAACCTGGTTTTCAGGGCCCTTTGCTTCAGTTTAATCAGACAGCCCAAGAGGCAGAGTAAATAAGGATGAACTTTATGAGAAAAACAAGAAGTTCTGTCTTGAGTTGAAGAAAAACTTCCACCCATTATAAATTTATTTTGTCTGCTGTCAGAGAAGCCCGGCCTTTACAGAAACGCCTCTCTGATGTTGTGTAAGCACACGTAGTCTCAAATAAAAGTCAGTGTTTTGTCTCCTTCTCCCTCCTCCATCAAACTTAAAGTTTTCCATTCCATCAAATTTCTAAAGTGTTCAAATGTCTGGATTTGTAGTCTATTTATTATGGAGTGTATTTCTTTTGTGTTGATGATCATGTGGAGTTGCATCATCTCTGGATTTTCAGTTCTATTGACCTTTGTGATGCACCTGTAAGCTCAGGTTTTAGGGGGTCACTCAAACTCAAAGCTTCTTCTTAAACCAAAATATATTTTTCACCAGACACAAATTGCATATAAATTTTCTTTTCCTATTGTGCTGCCTGTGTATCAGTAGAAATGTGCTATAAAAAAGAGTAGAAGTGTCTTTATTTTCCACTCCAGTGTGAACAGGAAGCAGATTCTCCTGCAGCAAAATGAAAATAATAAACATTTTAGTTTCAGGCCTTAAACTGTCATAATCATCACATCAAAATAAAATTCACATTCTCAAGAACTAACCAAAGTTAGTGACTGATTTATGAAGCAGAGTGTGTAATGAAGGCGCAGACACAGATTTTCACAATTATAACAGTTGATTATCCGTATATATGTTTAATTGTCTTCTTATGTGACACCTTCATTAACTTCTAATTTGACCACACATGACCTAAATACATGGATTGAATGTATTTAGATCTTACTCAACAAGACATTAAAACCATGTAAATAAAAAGTAAACACTTTCTGTTCCTAACACAACACTGACAGTAACATTTCTCACATCAGTTATTTCATTTTATGACACAGTTACACAATGTTTAAACCCCCACCCCCTCGTCTCTCCAGAGCTTTATGAATCAAATCTGCCTCTCCATCATCATTCTCCTTAGAGAAACCAGCATTTCACAGGTCATTTACTGAAGCATACGCTCCTTATATCATCACATACAGTGTGACTGAGTGAGTGTGTTGCAGCTGCATACGTCTCTCTCTCTCTCTCACACACACACACACACGCACACACACGCACACACACTCGGTTATGTGGTTGAATTTTATGAGCATGTTTTTCTCTGCTGCTGTTACAAATCTCATCTCCGTCACCAGAGCATCATAATCATTTAACAGGCTTCTCAAAACATGAGCGTCATTTAATAATGAGGCTTAATGAGTTGTTTGAACACAATAAATTCACCAGTTTGACAGACGGAAGATACATGTAGAGACGAGCTGCTTTCATACACACATGAAAAAAGTGTTTCAAAGTGCTCTGAAGAAAAAAAAACAGACTTTGATCCCACACAGACAGATCATTTTGAAGCTCTTTGATTACTTTGATTAAACCAGATAAAGATTATTTCAGACCCACCTGTAATATCATCACATGATTAATTTATTCTAAACCATCAGAATCAAGCTTTCAGACAATCTAACACACTTTAAAATCTTCTTTCTAATGTAAAGAGAGTAAGAGTCTGCTGTTTATTTAATTTATGTTAGAAATAGATATCTATATCTAATGCCTGCACTTAGTAAAGCTGAGATCTTTATGCTGTACAATAATGAAATTTTTGTGAAAGCATGAGCTGTCTTTAGGTGTATAAACTTGCTTTGGATGATTTGATGCCAACATCAGAAGCTGCTCTGCATGTTACCGTTCTCAGATTTGGAGACATCTGTCAAATTTGTCTGTTAAAAATCAAGTTTTCAGTCTTGTTTTTTTCGGATCAGATCAGTTCTGAGGTCTCCAGCTCCCTCCCTGTCTGACAGCAGATTTAAAATATTACTTAAGGACTGAACGGTTCAGGGACAAAAGATGAGATTATGTCTAATTTTTCAGTGATCTCCTGATAGAGCTGGGTCTTCATGGCTCAGGTCTGCTCTCTGGCCTCAGAGTCTACGCGAGGAAACAACAATCTGCTCCAAATATCTGAAGACCCCAGGACACACTGAGGCCTCTGAAACTCTCATGGCTGAAGGCTACAGATTTTTAAATCCAGTCAGATCTAATTCAGTAAGTCTGTATGGTAACCTCTATCTTTATATTTCCAAACATTTTAATAAAACTTAAATCATTTTTATTCTCTCTCCTTTCCTTTAAATGATTCTCAAATGTCTTCTTTTCATGTTTCTTCAGCTCATTGACATTATGTTTTAATATCTTGTTGGACATAATCTGAATGGCCTCATTACTGATTTGTGCCAAAGAGATAAACTTACCATCTTTAAATCAATATATCTAAATAAAAAGTGGACTATTATTGCTCAACATCACCTTTATTTATATAGCATCATACCACAGGAAATATTAGCATAAAAACTTTCCAAAATCATTAACAGGTCAAGGCCATGAAGTATTTAGAGAGTTCACAATGAAAGGAAAAACTTTCCTTTGATGGGCAAAAATGTGTTGTTGGGCTGCAACTGGTGCAGAGGTTAGTGATGTTGCCTCACAACAGGGAGGTCACCGGTTTGATTCACTTTTCAGACTGTGGGCTTTTCTGTGTGGGTTCTCCAGACTCCAGCTTCATCCCACAGTTTGAACATGCACATCAGGTGAATTGGTGATTCTAAATTGCCTGTAGGTTTATGTTTGTTCATGAAAGGTTGTGTTTCTGTGTGTGTCAGCCCTGTGATTGACTGGTGACCAGTCCAGGGTGAACCCTGCCTCTTACCCTAAGACCGCTGGGATAGACTTCAACCACCTGTGACCCTGAACAGGATAAGCAGTAGTAAATAATTGCATGAATGAATTTTAGTCTCAGACCAAATCTGATTTCTTTGGGGATTAGGGTTAGTAGTGTAAGTTTTCATTATACCTAACTGAATGTGTTCTTGTTTTACTCCACAGTTTTTTTTATGTTTTTGTTTGTTTTTTTCTGCAAAATCTCAAAGTCTGCAAAATCTCAAAAAGATGCCTGTTGGATGACCAAGATGACAAACAGAGCAGTCTGCTTCCCTCTTTTTGTATTCACTCTGTTGTTTTTTGTTTCTCTTAAAGAGGCTGTGAGGGACATATGGAAAAACTTGTGTTTACTGGGATAAAGACCCCATCTCCCATGAGCACTTGCACCAACTGTTATTAAGACGTGACTCTTGTGAAGTAGTGTTTTTGTTCTGAAGCAAGTGATAAGAGTGATCTTCTTTTTGACACTGTTTTTTTGCTCAAGACAACTTTTTACAGGATGCAAAGAAAATGTAGTTATCTGTGCAGTGAAACATGGCAACAATCAAACTTTGTAAACTCAGGTTTGTATTGTGGTTTAGTAGCCAGCTACATTTAGAGCTACTACCCCCATATAACATTTGTCAATCCTGGTTATCCCGACCAGTGTTCATCTACCAACTACAACCTCACCAAGCAGAGCAAACATAACCTGGAGCTTCTTTTTATTGTTAGACTCTCAGGTTTGAACAGATCACTGCAGTTTAACTGCTGCGTGTGAGTGTGACTGAACATTATTAGTTACAGCTGTGCTCGTGTTTGCGCCTGTGCTCTATCTCTTTCCCATTTGGCTGACTTCTGCTCAGATAATATCACTTAAAAATAATTTATTCTAGCCTTGATAATCTCATTTTAAGTTGTGGATTATGATTAGGCATATATCTAGAAGTGAGACTTTTTCTAAGATCACATAGAAATACCTCAAAGGCTATCAAAGGGAGCATATTTTTACTGTCTAACCTACATTTTTAATCTGTTTATTTGCCAAACAAACAATTTACATGAGTTACTTGTTAGTCATGTCATCATAATAGTTATAACACGCATAAACTTAGAAATTTGTGTGACCCCTATACAGTTTCTTAAGCTCTTCTACACAGCTTGCAACATTCAGAGTGTTTTTATACTCTGATAGAACAGGAGTTAAATTTGATTCAGATCTTGAACAGATTGTCTGTTTATTCAGCTGCTCTAATTTATGGTGATATAATCTACAGACATGAGGCTGCTCTCACTGTCAAAGCCCTGAATCACACAGTCACCCCACAACAGATTCTCCCCATTCTCACTCTGCTTGGTTGTATTTGTTTTAGGTTTTCTTCGGCACACAGATATGAAATAAAACCCATAAACTCCTCTGAACTCAGTGCTGACTGACCATCGCTCAGAAACTCATCATTAATTCTTGTCCTTAGGTTCACTCTGACATTAAAGAATCAACCTTAAGCTGTTGTGCTCCACACTTATAAAAAATCCTCACAGCAGATGCTCATTTGTAACGTGCCTTGCACAAATATTTTATATTTTAATCAATGAATTCATTTGATTTACATTTTCCTGTCAGTCTACATTATTCCAGATGAAGTCTGAATGTTTTTCAAGGCTCAAATAAATGTTTGCATGAATAAATCTTGCATCTGTCTCCTCAGGCTGTCACTCTGTCCTGTGTCCTGCTCCTCCTGACCTCCCTGCAGCGAGTATTTAATGACAGGGAGTGTGACACTGACAGGTGGGATGTGTGGAGGTCGACAGGCTGCCTGACACCCAGCATGTCCTGCTGCCCTCATTAGTAAAACCAGGGGGGCTCTGCACGGCTCCCCGGCAGGAGCTGCTCTGCCTATCCTCGGCCCCCCTCACAAACCAAAAAGCTGATTGAAGCAGCCAGGTCTTCCTGTTGCTATAGTAATAGGCAACAGCGGCTCACCCTTCTTTTAAAAACATGTTTTTGGCATCCCTGTAGCCGTGGGTTTTACGGCCTCCCCCTCTGAGCTCCTCTACGCCCCCATTGTTTACAGTGTTCGTCTCGCTATTTTTGCAGACGATGCAGTTTTTTATTATGCATGATGCACCTCTTTAGTCGCGCATGAATTTGTAATCATGCCAGGTCGCGGGATCAGGAAAAGTTATGGTGATAGTGCAATGGCCTTGCAAGAATTCAGCACCAAACCTCTTTTTTTGGACTCTTGAACATATCAGGAAACTTTTAATTTTCATAAATTTAAGTAAATTATCTGGGAGAGGAGAGGTGTTAAAGCAAAAACACAAACAAAGAAGAGAGAGTTTTTCTTACTAGTGCTAAAAAATATCATTGCTTAAGATGCAAAGTAATAGCAATTTCAACTCATACAACATTACATTTCTGCCTTACAGACCCACAATACTTCATTTTAGAAAGCTTAGACCTTTTAGCCACATTTAGAGACACTGCCCACGTCATTGTTAACTTATATTAGAACATTATAAACATTTCAGTGAAAAAATAAATTTTATTTAATGACAGTAACACTAATAACCAAATTTATAAAGTTATTGTGCTTAACAGGTAATACTTATCCCAAGATAGCAAGGAGGAATAAAGAATGTGCACCGGACAAAAGTTTGGGCATCAGGAGGCTAAAGTAAGTCAGACTCCAATTATTATGTCCTTGTTTTTTTCTTTTAAATTGCAGAAATAATTGGCAATTTCAGTTTATTCTGTGCAGAAAATCAGGGAGGAAGGTGGTAGTTTGACATTTTTTTTTGTCCAAAACATCTGATTCAAGAGAAATCATGGCACAAGAGGAAAAAAAAAACTTAAAAAAAATCTTTAAAACCACAAACACAATATAGTGGAGTAACAGCTTTTGGTTTTATCTGTTTCAGTTTGTAAATTAGATAATTGATTTTGGAGTCAAAGAATGAAATCTAAATATGTGGCCCTATGCTGTGGTGTATGTAGGTAAATGTTTACTGTGTGGTGGACAGATTTCAGTGTTGTGAGCAATAGTGGATTGACAATGAATTCCTGAACTTGCAGCCCGTTTTCTGTACTGCGGCAAAAGGATTGCCTGCTTTTTGTGCAGTATTGCCCTCCATCTGTCCGTTTGTACTGTACAATCCATACAGGAGCCCCTCTCCAGCAGTGCATCGTGGGATGGGAAGAGCCTCCTTCAAAGACACAGACGGCCATGCACTCGTCTTAGCATGGCACATTGGTATCAGTTACACCATAATTTCATCACCAGCAGCTCCCTGAGAATCCTGCTTACATTAACTTTTTACAGGGATTGGCAGCACTGAGGCAGGGATGCATGGCAGTGCCAGCGCTTGAACCCGTTTAAATTCAGCCTCCTTTTCAATAGTTGCTCCCAACATATTGTTATTTGTTGATGAAGTGTTGTATTTGTAAGAACAAATGGTGTGAATTGTGCAGAATCCCTGCAGTTACAGTGGGATTACATTGGGAAAAAAAGACGAGGGGGATTAAAAAAACAAGGGGATGGGAGACTTCAAAGTGTTAAAGTATGCAGGGCTGCGTTTGAATGACGGCCCGCGTATTGTTTTGATAAGTGTTCCCTGAGGAGAACATGTGAGGGAGGGTGTCACTCTCTGCTCTCATCTCTGAGATACAAAGCCAGGCACCGGGGGAGCGGCAAGAAACCAACCGCAATTATAGAGTTCATGAAACAATACAGCAGCAGTGGCAGTAACACATACATCCATTCATACACACCTACACACTTACGCACACACTGCACAAATTAATTAATTTGCTTTAAACATGAACCTAAATTAACACGTTAGACCCTGAGATGAGGAGGATAATTCTGGTGCACAGGGAGCGAAGGAGAATAGCAAATGTAGACAATTTAATTCAATCCCCTCGACACACACACACTCTCACACACATACTCACACACATATCTGCTCTCATCACCGTTCATTGTGATTTTATCAACCTCTCTCTCTTCTCACTGTGAGACCAAATACATCATTGGTATATTTCTCTGTTTGTTTGCAGTGATTCTGAAATTTTAATCACTGTCTCAGTGTTGCTGCATACAAATGCAAATTGCAACAGCAACATAAATAAACATGAATTAATTAACCCATTACTTTGGCCATGAACGTCTCCCACATGATGAAACCATGATCACTGTCTCTCTGAAAATGTACAAAATGCAACAGACAAAGTGCTGAATATCAAAGGAAATAATGAGCGTGTTAAAATAATTGATACAAATGTGACATCTCCTCACTTGAGGTTGTTTTGTTTTCTATGTCAAGGCATTCAAACAATCGTGCTTTAATTGAGCCTGAGATTTTCAGCAAATACACCAAATTATTCACGTGAAATTTCAATGAAATCAAATTATCATCTCTTACATCACTGAACAAAGTGTTCCTGATGATCCTCAGTTAATCTATAAGTAAGACACTTGTGCTGTCAGAGTTGAATCGCAGTGGTCTCTGGTTTAAGAGTGAAGACCCCCAGAAATCAGAAAATAACCACTGCAACATGAGATAAGGTTTAATAAACACTGTTTTTTACCCCTCTCCAGAAATGCTGCAGTTTTATGTCTTCAGGCCTCAAGAAAATTGTTCAAATAAAACCGTTTCCTGCAAGTGAGGAAATATATCAAATCAGAGCCGCGCAATCTGTGACGGGGGGTTGCAAGCTGATGCTGCTTCGGGGTCACAAGAAAGTCAAGTCAAATTGATTTTGGGCGTTATGAATCGCCCAAAATCACAAATTTTCCCTCAGAGGTTTTGCAATCTGGATAGAAATTGACCACTGATTAATAAAACAGAGAGAAAAAAACAGTGTGAGATGGAGGAAAAAAGAAGGAGAGCAGAAAAGAGGGTATCTGTTAGAGGACGACAGACGCGCTGAGAGATGCTGGAACCAGAGAAACATCGGACTGAGGAAGTGAGAGCAGATACAGTGAAGTGATGTTTCTCTGTGACAATGTGTGAGTGTGTGAGTGTTTTACATGAGGAATGATGACAGAGGCATTCAATGTTGTTTGACGATCACTTTGTGGTGGTAAAATGATGGAAAGACAGGATAAAATTAGTTATCATTCTCATAGGTTCTTTAAAGTAGAAAGAATCCAACAGTCCCGAGATTTGTTCAAAAATTGTCATGTTTTGTATCTCTCACAGACTCCGTTCACTAAAGGTTTGGATGCTGAGCTTCTTTCAATATGATGCTATGAAAAATGATCATTTAGAATTGTCTCTACAGAGTAATTTATATGGATTTTACATTGTATTCTTCATGACATTTCACAATTTTTGGCTTAAAGATTAAGAAAGAATTTCCCATCCTGGCTCTTTACTGTCCATCAGCTGTAATCAATGTTATTTAAAAGATGTGAGAAAAAGAACATCACCTGGAGGTATTTTCTGAAGTGTTGTGATCAGAGATACTGTAGACAGAAAATAACAAGAAAACAACAAATCATCATGTTTGACTCCCAAAATACTGTGTAAACCCTCTGATGAAGACCTGAAGTCACTGTATATTTGAGTTTTATGACTCCCAAAGGTGCTCAAAGGACACTAACAAAAAAATTAAAAGGTTTTAGAGTTATTTACAAAATGAGGGAATAATGGAAAACTCAAAACAAGCTTCTTAAAAAAAAAGAGACAAGCTTATCCATCAAGACTGAAACAATCACTGTTAACTCAATAAATCAAAACGAGAATTAAACTTCTTCTAAACAGGCGAGCACAACCACCTGCTGTAGTAAAGGCCAGGGCTGCACATGGAAATAACAGAGGAGGGAGAGAAAAACACAAAACACAAACCAAACATGATACTTAACATGGGGTAAACAAATACAGACTGTGAGGAGACGACGGACCCCCCCCCCCAAAAAAAAATCATACTCACCATCTGCATCAAACAACAGATATAAGGCGTTTTGAGATGAAAACATAAGCCATGAAGTGAAGAGTTGTTTTTTTTAATTTTTTTTTATACTTTCATGGGAATTTTTTTGAAGAAATGTTTTTCAGGAAGATTTTGAGCTCTCAATGTGTAATAATCAGTTAGATATTTGCAGCTTTGATCATGAGGCCCTCAGTGTGTGAATCTTGGAGTATAAAGTGGAGCATAGGAGCTCAAAAAGCTGTATATTCATATATATCTTCATGTTTTTATACCATGTAATTTAGATGTGTAGATCATGACATTAATATAGGAAATAATGGCCACTCTTAACTGTAATCTAAAATGTGCATTCCAAAAGCACACTACATCCACGCACAGGATTTAGGAATGCTTTGACAGAAAAGCATTAGCCTGTGTTATGTCATCCTGTGTGCCATACACTTTTTGTCTTCTGGGGTGAAAACTGATATTACCCAGTTTTATTACTATTGCCAGGATACAGTAAAAAATAAAAGACACCTACTTATGTTCAGCCCAAACCATTACCATGATTGTCTTTTTTTTTTTTTTTTTTAATTTTAGATTTTTTGAGGACAAATTATACAAATTTTGGATTTTCTTTGGGGTCAAAATGACCTCAGGGCAACAGGAGGGGAGGACCAAAGCATCAAAACAAAAACACATGAAATAACATGCAAAGCCAGCAGCAAGAAAAGAAAAACTCAGACCAGCAAGATTATTAACCCAGAGAGTATCTGAACCCAAACAACACAAGAACACAACATCATGGATCGAGGCCAAAAGGACCAGAGATGTAGATGATTTAAAAGAGGGAAGAAAGAAGACATAAGCTCTGAAAACAGGATGATAAACAAGTGAAAGTGTGCCTTTAAAAGCCTTACAGGCAGAGTGAAACTGTACAGGAGGAAAACAACGTCAATAATCAGAGCAAGGGATTAAAAACTCTAAAAGCAAACTCGATAAAAACGCACATTTAGAGATGTTATTGTGCATGATGATGGGTGATGAGCCTCATGAATACAGACTGTAATCTGGAATATATGTAAAGGACATAAAAACATTAATATTCACCAGTTTATTGCTATTTAAGGGTTAAAGATGTGATGTATCTGTGCCGTGACAGTGTTGCTGTTCCCAGCGTTTAAGACGACATTCAGCAGAGATTATTGGTTATATGTGTTGAGGCTGCTGTGATTTGGATTTCTGTTTTTAAAGCAATTTGGCCTCATTATTGGTGTGTGTGTGAGAGTGTATGTGTGTGTTTAAGTCAGTATAATTCCTTTCTATTTATATCTCAGGCCTGTGAACACATTCTGTTGGATTTTCTATTCACTGAGTGACGTTGGTGGCGTCGGTCTGAGGTGATTGGCCCACGTGGGTCATCCAGCCTATAAAACATGATAACTCCCAGTGTTTTTAAAATAACCTTGTGACGGATGTCGGTGTTCAAATGTTGTTTTCAGAAATGTTGCATCCAGACGTGACCCTTTTTAAAAAGACATTTCTTGACGTCTCTGTTGAGCGTTTCTCATCTTCAATCAGTGTCAAAATGAAAGGCAAAGGGCCAAGATTGTATCCTTGAGAGAAAAATTCATCCTGACCTTCAAAGAGAGTGAAAACCTGATGATAGCAACATAAAGAGTCTTTCGTGTGTGTGTGTGTGTGTGTGTGTGTGTGTGTGTGTGTGTGTGTGTGTGTGTGTGTGTTCAATGAGACAAATAGCGTTGGACAGGTGAGGAGGGTTATTGGGGAGGACAGGCCGAGGAACTTGGAAGGTAAACAACATTTACAAAGCAGCTCTTCCTCTGCAGGAATACAGATTGTTTCATTATAAATCCAGATATTTATCCAAACTAAGCTTTTAACTCCCTCACACACACAGATAGATGAGTTTACACCCAGAGAAACCCACATTACTAGATTACTGTTGTCTTTCTCAGGGTGTTTCACCGCAGTAACGATGTTGTGGTTTGGTGGGGGAGAAAGCGCACCGAGCCATCCCAGCGATTTCAAGTCATCGCGGTCTCATTACAGCAGGCTGTTGGTAATCCTCTGCCTTTGATGTGGGAGCTGAAGGGAGCTGTGTTTTACTGTAGTTCAAACAATGTTCTCTGTGCTCCCTCAGCACCTCCACCACCAGGAGCCCCGTGGAGGCTGAGGNAAAAATAAAAAAATAAAAAAATAAAATCATACTCACCATCTGCATCAAACAACAGATATAAGGCGTTTTGAGATGAAAACATAAGCCATGAAGTGAAGAGTTGGTTGTTTTGTTTTTATTAATACTTTCATGGGAATTTGTTTGAAGAAATGTTTTTCAGTAAGATTTTGAGCTCTCAATGTGTAATAATCAGTTAGATATTTGCAGCTTTGATCATGAGGCCCTCAGTGTGTGAATCTTGGAGTATAAAGTGGAGCATAGGAGCTCAAAAAGCTGATTATTCATATATATCTTTATGTTTTTATAACATTTAATTTAGATATGTAGATCATGACATCAATATAGGAAATAATGGCTACTCTTAAAAATGTGCATTCCAAAAGCACACTACATCCACGCACAGGATTTAGGAATGCTTTGACAGAAAAGCATTAGCCCGTGTTATGTCATCCTGTGTGCCATACACTTTTTGTCTTCTGAGGTCAAAACTGATACCATCTATTATTATTTAGAGGATACAGTAAAAAAAACCATAAAGGACACTGATCCTGTGCTCAGCCCAAACCATTACCATGATTTTCTTTTCATGACATCATTTGGGGCCAAGTTGTACAAATTTTGACTTTTCTTCAGGGTCACAATGGTTCTAGGACAACATAAGGGGAGGACTAAAGCATTAAAACCAAAACACATGAAATAACATACAAAGCCAGCAGCAAGAAAAAAAAACTCAAACCAACAAGATTATTAATCCAGAGAGTATCTGAACCAAACAGCACAAGAACACAGCATCATGGATCGAGGCCAAAAGGACCAGAGATGTAGATGATTTAAAAGAGGGAGGAAAGGAGATACAAGCTCTGAAAACAGAATGATAAACAAGTGAATGTGTGCCTTTAAAAGCATTACAGGCAGAGTGAAACTGTATAGGAGGAAAACAACGTCAATAATCAGAGCAAGGGATTAAAAACTCTAAAAGCAAACTCGATAAATACGCACACAGAGATGTTATTGTACATGATGATGGGTGATGAGCTTCATGAATACAGACTGTAATCTGGAATATATGTAAAGGAAATAAAAACATTAATATTCACCAGTTTATTGCCATTTAAGGGTTAAAGATGTGATGTATCTGTGCCGTGACAGTGTTGCTGTTCCCAGCGTTTAGGACGACATTCAGCAGAGATTATTGGTTATATGTGTTGAGGCTGCTGTGATTTGGATTTCTGTTTTTAAAGCAATTTGGCCTCATTATTGGTGTGTATGTGAATGTGTGTGAGAGTGTATGTGTGTGTTTAAGTCAGTATAATTCCTTTCTATTTATATCTCAGGCCTGTGAACACATTCTGTTGGATTTTCTATTCACTGAGTGACGTTGGTGGCGTCGGTCTGAGGTGATTGGCCCACGTGGGTCATCCAGCCTATAAAACATGATAACTCCCAGTGTTTTTAAAATAACCTTGTGACGGATGTCGGTGTTCAAATGTTGTTTTCAGAAATGTTGCATCCAGACGTGACCCTTTTTAAAAAGACATTTCTTGACGTCTCTGTTGAGCGTTTCTCATCTTCAATCAGTGTCAAAATGAAAGGCAAAGGGCCAAGATTGTATCCTTGAGAGAAAAATTCATCCTGACCTTCAAAGAGAGCGAAAACCTGATGATAGAAACATAAAGAGTCTTTCGTGTGTGTGTGTGTGTGTGTGTGTGTGTGTGTGTTCAATGAGACAAATAGCGTTTGACAGGTGAGGAGGGTTATTGGGGAGGACAGGCCGAGGAACTTGGAAGGTAAACAACATTTACAAAGCTTCTCTTCCTCTGCAGGAATACAGATTGTTTCATTATAAATCCAGATATTTATCCAAACTAAGCTTTTAACTCCCTCACACACACAGATAGATGAGTTTACACCCAGAGAAACCCACATTACTAGATTACTGTTGTCTTTCTCAGGGTGTTTCACCGCAGTAACGATGTTGTGGTTTGGTGGGGGAGAAAGCGCACCGAGCCATCCCAGCGATTTCAAGTCATCGCGGTCTCATTACAGCAGGCTGTTGGTAATCCTCTGCCTTTGATGTGGGAGCTGAAGGGAGCTGTGTTTTACTGTAGTTCAAACAATGTTCTCTGTGCTCCCTCAGCACCTCCACCACCAGGAGCCCCGTGGAGGCTGAGGAGCCACAAACCCACGACAACACAGAGACGCACACTGAGACTCACGGAGAGAGAAACAGAGAGGTGTAGAGAATCAGAGCAAGGAGGAGGAGAGGAGGGAGGTGGTTCACTGGTTTGTTTTTCCAGCTGAACACAGGTGACACAGAAACACAGATGAAGGTCTGCCGCTAGTGTGGGAGTCATTGTGAGGTTAACCAGGAGCAGATTTGTTCCATGGGGGAGCCACTACAATAAGCTTAGATGGAGAATTCAAGTCAACGGAGAATATTTTATTCATGCCCCGAGGGAGGATTGAAAGCAGGCGAGACCAGAGAGAACAGAGAGTCATACATACACATGAAGGAGACAAAATATGGAACAACAGCTTTATTAGCATACAAAACTCTGCTCACACAGGCCGCTTTTATCAGACATTATTACACCGCTGAGGTGGATGCTTCATTCTGATTGTTTAGATCCTGAACCCTGTTTATTCAACATGGCTGTGTTTAGTGCTTACTCCTGATTGGTCAATTGCAGCATTCCAGGGTCTGCTATTCCTCTATAACAGACTCAGGAGGATAATCACATCAGTAAACGGCAAGAATTCAGGTTTATTCAACCTTGGACCACACAAAAAAAAGATTGTAAGATAGAAAAAGAAAAAAGCACTTAAAAACTGAGGATGTGTGATGGAAACACTTGACTGATAACTGTTTAAGGATACTGGGCTGATTCATGCAGCGCTGTTTCCCTTGTTCATTTCACCATCACTGGAAATGTTTAGTGATAAAGCTCAACGTGCAATGGAATAGCAACAAATTTAATTTAATAATTATAGTAGTTCACATAAGAAGTGCTTTTACAGTGCTTAGATTCTGGACTGAAATGCTCTGCTTTAATATTTGTCATGCTGTTGTGGTTACAACATTTGAAACTTAAATAGGACCGATTCTTTGATTGGTTAAAAATGGTAGGAATGTCATAGAATATTATGACAACAATAGAAATTCAAACTACACTTTTAAACAAACATGTTCTAACAAATTTAAAGCATATTGTTGAAACCACCACTTATTTGTCACAGTCCCATCTAAATGATCTGTCCTATGCTATACAGTAGAAACAAAGAGGTGAAAAATGTTGTTCTTCACAGAAGGGGACCTGTTTTATGCTTTTAATGTAAAGGTGAGTATTTCCTTTCACTTCTGATTTGTTTAATACCATCAAATATAACATATTGCACCTTTGGGTGAGTTTTAATAGAGTGAGCAGCTTATTCAGTCAGTTTACCATCAGGCCAGAAACCTCACTCTCTATTTACAGTCTTGAGTTTATTTCACAGCTGTGTGAAACTCAATTCTGGTGTTCAGTTAGAAAACTTCTGAAATTCGTTGTTTTATTTTAGAAAGCCTAAACAACAGGCTCTGGGGGACTATCTGTCAACATGTCAAAGAGGTCTGTGTGTTTGATGTGTCAAGCTGTTCACGGTGGAGAAGACAGAGATTTAAAAAAAAAAAAAATCATTTGAAGCAAAAATGTTGATTGCAACAGAAGAATCTGAAAAAAAGGAAATGGACCATGTAGACACCTAAAAGGCCACTCATCCTGGCATATGGATGTGTTTTAAGACAGTAAAAGTAAAGGGCAGTGTAAGTGTTAAAAACACAGAAAAAATGTTAAAGACCCAGTTAATGAAATGTGTTTAAGTTGAAATGAATTGAATTGAAATGGTCTGTTTTGCACTAATAATTGAGAAAGGCCTCAGAATTTACTGTAGCCACAGGTGCACTAGACACTGGAAAAAAATAGTTTTAGAGGTAAAAACATTCCAAAGTAATGTTTCATGAAGAGTTACGAATGTTTTAGTTTTTATCTATGAGATAATTGTGACTATGTGCTATGGACAGCAACATTATCCTATTGTTGTAGGTGTTTTTGAGCAATGAAAACTGGTTGACTGCTCACTTTTCCACAACAAAGAATCAATTTATCGAATTCAAAAGTTTGAAAAAAAAAAAAAAAAGACAAAAACTCAACTCATTTTTTTCTTTCTGTAGTTTATATGTCAAGGTACCAGAAATTTAGAGTGGACATATTAAAAGTATGCAAACAGGGCTTTTATTTTGAAAGGACTTTTTAAAACTTGCATTCAGTGTTAGGACAAATGGCATTTTGCAGTCATGAGTGTAACAAAAGAAAAATATAAAAGACTGACACAGTTTTTGAAATTTTATTAAGCCAATGCTGCGTGCTGCAGTAATCAGTCCTGTAGTGTGTCTTAACGTCGTTGCTCCGCTGGGCTTTCCACATGGATGCTCGTGTCATCATCCAACTTGAACGCACCAATCAGGAGCGAGCAGGGGCAACAATAAACAAGAATTGCAACATGAAATATTACATTGTTTTTTGTGTTGGAAAATGTTGTCGTATTCTCAACACTTGAGTGAACCCTGAGGTGATTCTCTCTGAGCTCCTCTGACTTACTGTTGAAACACCTCTCTGTCAGCTGTCACAATGCATTATGGGAAATCTAATGCACAAGAATCAGTGCAATCAGAATCAAGTCATGTGTGGTTCTAATTGGTGCAGAGCTTTATTAATTGAGTTGTTGATGTTATTTTTGTTCTGTTCCTCTCTCTGGATGCTTTAGTGATGTGTTCAGTACTTCACTTTAATAATGCTGTTTGACCAAATGAGTTCTGCATCACTGATGCTTGAGTGTGAGTGGTTTGAAACAATACATGTTTGGAGCCCTGTAAGAATGTCTTTTCTGGTTTTTCATATAGATGCTCTTGTTTGAAATGGTTCCCATCCTTGCTGTGTCCTCTTTCCTGTCTTTTAAGGACTCAGAGAGAAAAAGACTATCGTGATTAGGTTGAAGTTTACTTCATAATTGCTTCATTCTTCAGGCTTAAAAACTGTCAGGTAGATCCAAAATAGACAGAAAGAATCACCTTTGAAAATGAAAGTATCCAAGGCAACTGGATGATTGGCCTTCAGTGAACTTCTGATATGGACTTACATTAGTGATCCAGAAAACATTACATATAAACATATTTAAAGTAACTTTCTGAAAGTTGTGCACTTTTCAGAATTTCTGTATGAATCTGTGTATTTTCTACAAAATCTAATCAGTATTTGATGTAACTGGAGATTGAAAAGAGATGCAAGGGGAGGAAGTCATGGACAGGAGCACTGTGTTTTTATTCTAGGTCTCTGAAGCTCTCCTGGGATGTGAAACAAACAAAGGCAGTGCTCCACAAATCTCCGCAAACTCCACCGTCAGAAGAAGAGAGGAAGCCAAAGACAACTGGCTTTCTTTTATATCCACCTCCTGAAGCTCAGCATATCCCTGCCCTGTATTCACACACACAAACACACACAACCCCTGGATATTTTTCATAGCAGTATGGGAATCATAGCGCCTGATATGGCCTAACTGACAGCTCATCACTGGCTCATGTACCGCCGCTGCAGCTCTCTGTTTGTCCCTGATCTTCAACATTTTGGTAGAAGAGTGGATTCCAATAAAAGCTTGTTAAACAACAGATTTCATTCTCCGACTCAAGAGGGCCCAGCATGGCCCAGAGGCGTAAGCTCCCCCTTTGAACATCTAAATCCCTGTGCAGTGTCTGACTTCCCTTTGTTATTCACTGGTGGATGTTCCTTCCCCGTGTTTCCGTGTGCTCTCTCTCTGGAAGGGCTCCAGCCAGCTGTGCAGTGGGAGCTTTTAGCAGCAAAAGATCATCTCATTGAGATCATCAAGCCCCAGTTAATTGAACTTTTATATGATATCTTTGTAGGGGCTCAGGGTGAACATACTGTTTTAATAAAGAATTCATCAGGCAGAGATGGGGAGCCAGATTTAATGAGCCCCTCCCTGGATTTAGAGACGAGAGACATGAAACAAACAGTCTGCTCTCAGCTCGAACGTCTGCTGCCCTCTCCTGCCTGAACACACACACATCACGTCCACACACCTCCCATAGAGCTGTTACAGTACGGAGGAGGAATCTTACAGTACGGAGCAGAACGCCTGTTGTTTATCTGAGCTTATGTATTTAAAGACATCGAGAACACCACTGTTTGCTCTTCCTTTGCCATAATAACTACTGAATAAACTGCTGCAAAGATCCTGTTTCTCTTTTGCTAAATATGTCTGAGTCCTCTTATCAAATCTGTAATGCACAAACAAAACAAAGCGGTAACACTAGAAATCATTCATTTTGAAAAAAAAAAAAAAAAGATACTGATCTTCTCCTTTCTGAAACATCAGCTCTAAATGAAGGCTTGATGCTGCTGGACACAATGAAGGAAATAAAGAAACAATAGAAGTTAAACAGCCTTATCCAAACAAACGGCCATTAAAGGATAAAGTGGTATTTGGCCTCAACTGGAGCCACAGTGAAAGACATTATCCCCACGATGTTTATGGTCATTATGATCACTTTGAATTACTGCTGAAGAGGCTTAAAACACTCTTCTTCCTCTCTCTGCTCCATTATACCTCCTGATAATCTCCCTCATGCTCCTGATAAGCAGAAATCTACCCCGTGGACCTCAGAGTTGTGCACCTCTGGGACATCTTAAACTTCACGGGCCTGTCCTTTAACAAAAGACTGATATCAAACAAATTCACTGAGGTGGGCACTTTCTGATGTTGGATTACATTCAGGAGGCTCATGTATATTCAAGTCATCCCAGTTCAGTGTAAATGTTCAATTCTTTTTTTTGTCTCTGTGAAACACTACCTCTGCAGTTAGTTCTGTTTTCTACAAATATTTGACTTCCTTGCTGTGTTATGGCCTTACCTGACCCTTTTGTGGACATAGCCATGTGCAAAGTCAATATTCATATACATATATATTTATATGAGTGCAGCCAGCATCTCTTAAAAAAGCCAGCAGCTGTTGAAAATGATCTGATCTGACTGAAACATAAGCATCCCTTCTTTCTGGGTGCAGTTCTTCAGTCGGGCCTCACGTGCTTCAATACTGTGGAACTACTCCCTGAACTTTAATGTCACCAATCATTTCTGACTCTTTAAAAACACATTAGATTTACGTCAGAGTCCAGGGATGGTAACTTGTAATTATATAGAAGTACAACGTGTCTCTCATGACACTGCACTGCATGCAGGCTGCAGGAACAGCCCATGAGGTGCAGACTCATCATGGAAATAAGACACTTGAAAGTTCTGGCTAATATCAAGTTGCAATATGGATGGCATATTGTTATTAAGTCACAGATGTGCAAATGTGGTCTCCATGAAGTAGGTAATAACAGAAAAAATAAAGCCAAATGGCACAGCAGCAGTCATCAACCTTTTCCATACTGAGAGCTACTTAAAAGGAACTGAGCAGTTTGAATGGTTACCCTTTCCCAACAATGATGGTCAGAAACCTACATATTTAGAAATATGCAACAAGATTTTCTACTGCTATCCTGTGCCAACATTTGAAATTCATATGTCTCACATCTCTGAGATTTTTGCAAATATCTTTCTTCTTTGTTTAGTGTAAATTATCTAATTTGTAGTATCTTGTTCAGAATTACATCAAATAACATGTCTAACATGTATCATCATATTGTCAAACATCACATTGTCTGATAACATTTGCACTGAACTTTGCCTTCAGACAAGATCAGAGTTTATTTACAGGTAAAACAAATGTTTTTTATATTATAATATTTTAACCAGCCATTTTAATATCCACTATATTGTACAACTCAGCACTGTAATGTTCATGCTTTTATCTTAAAATCTGTTAAAATATTTAACCTGTCTATTTATTTTATCTTCTTTTATTGTATTTTTTATTCTTTGATTGAACCAAACTGTTTTCTTTCAAATTAATTTTAATTGTTTTTCTTTTCATGTGTTTTACTGGCCTTTCCAGTGATTATTTCTACGTCTGTGGTCCACTGCGAAATGCCTTCGTTGCCCAGACGGGCTATATGGATGAACTTGCCTTGCCTTACTTTTTAAAAGTATATTACTTATTGTTATGGTCAAATCTCCATCAATGCAGGTGTTTTTGATTCCCAAAGAATAGCAACTAAAACTTTTTTGGAGAAGCCTCATGGTTACTTGTGCTGATTTTATAACATGCCTTACTGTTGCAGGTGGTGCATACATGACCTGAGGAGAACCTGGGACCTGCATGATCTGCAGCAAGACTACCAGTAGCCTCACTTTAATATTATTAAATAGAAGGAAATTCTACATGACACGAACAAAATTACATGATTAAAAATAATAATAAATCTAGAGTACAAATGAAACAACAGAACATGCCCAAAAAACTGCTAACTACAGAAATAATGCAGATAACTGGAAAAACACAAATAGGACTATTTTCCTTTTTTTTTTAAATGAAAGGGGATCAAACCCTTATTTCTGTGTCAGAGCTGATAAGAATAAGAAATTGAGTCTTACTTGTGCTTTTGATTGAAGTTTACTGTGTTGATGTTAGAAATGAAAGTGATGAGCAACAGAAGTTATGAAATATCATTTTTAGCATCATCATCTTTAACTTTAACATTAAGGCATCATTATAACACTTGAGCACCTATTATGAAAGGTCAGAGTGAATAAAAAGTCGTCCTCTGTCTTTATTATTAGTGCTCTCTCTTTAAACATATCAAAAAAAGGCAGGGTGGATTGTAAACATGGGAGGAACTCGTCAGAAGGCTGCTGTCATCACACACCGGTTCAACTTGGACGCTCACTTGCTGTAATGATAGCGTTTTGGCACATCAGCTGTTTACTCTGTTCGGTGAGTGAAATCCAAATAAAAATGGATGAGGTGAAGATCACCCTCTCAATAATAAGCCACAATTTAGCCATAATTAAGTCACTGTTTAGCTTGATAATCACAGCCGTAGTGTGTCCTGTATTATGTGAATCTAACTGTGACCCCGTCTTAGCAAAACTGTCCTTAGATGTAAGCAAGTGTCAGAATTTAGTCCTTGAAAAGAATTTACAGATTCTTATCAGTGTCTTTGTTCAACAACTCTGAATCTGATACTAAAAAGAAAATAGTGTCTCACAGCCAGAGCAACCAGAGCTGAATTAAAACACTTCACATTGTTATTGTTCCATTCGGTCCTATCTGTGATTGATTTTTGCAGCAGCAGAGATCAAAGGCAGGAGAAGACAAAAGATAAAAGAAGATAAAAGAAGAGCTGGAGGAAAGACATCCTGGAAACTGTCAGCTCGACGTGTCGCCTCCAGTAGATGGGACTAAAATAAAAAGTGAAATGAATAATACAACCAATCCACCTGGAGCACTCGCCTAGTGTGAACTGTTCATTCAGGTATTCACAGACTGGAAAGGTCACACCACACATACAGTATGACTGTATTCATGTGCTGCATCTATTCGGTCCTCAGGTGCTCCCCATTAACAGGTTGAGAAGTTGATCTTGTAACTTTGGTGCTTTCACTTTGGAAAATCTTCCTTTAACTAACTTTTTACTAATTCATGTTTAAAGAGTTTGTATTCTGCTTTGATGACAAAACGATGAAGACATTTTATAGGAACCTAACTGGTTCTTGAAAACAATGGGGGGGCAGGGCCTCAAACACAGAGGTCTGCCTATAGTCCCACCCCCCACAGGCCTCCAGAGGGTTGGTCAATCAGAAGGAAGGGGGGTTTGCAGAGCAGGGAGTCTTAAAGAGGCGGCAGCTACAACAAAGCATTTCAAACAGAGGCTAGGATAAGGTAAATGGAAAATTGACCAGTACATGTATTGTGCTTTTTGGCTCTTTCTGACCAATCGAAGCATTATTCACTTGTTCTCTTTCACTCATCAACACCACACACTGACAGACACAGCTATTGTAGGAGCTAACTGTTTAAGCTTACACATTCATTCATTCAAACACCACTAAACTCAAACACTGAACAGTGGTGGGAGCAATTTGGGGTTCAGTCTCTTCCTCAAGGACACTTTGCCATGCAGCTGTAGGGCGCTGGGAACTCCTGACCTTCTGACTGAAAGATGACACCTCTAACACTGAGCCACAGTCACCCCATATAAATAACAAGACTTTTCTTAAAGACAAGAGACAAAGAAAGTTTCTTGAGCTAAAAATCATGTAAAGCTACCACAGGGGTAACACTGCGAGGGAAAAAAAACCAAAGGGAAAAAAAGCACCGAAACCCCTTTTTAATGTACCTGGATATTAGATATAGACTAAACCATCCATTACACATGCAGAACAAAACAGTCATGTGATCCTGCAGCAAATGTACGATTAAATCAGTAACCAGCTTTACCATCTTTGATGTAAAGTGTGCTGGATGAGTTTTAAATAATGAATTAGTTTATGCTGCTCCTCGTGAGTAAATGTAAATATTTGTGAATTCTGAAAGACCCTGATGGAGTCTGCTGTGGAAATAAATCGCTTCAGTAGATATGATATCAATTCATCATTAATGTAACTCATACCTGAATGTGTTTCCAAGGGCACAAGGCAGATATCTGTCTGCCTACAGGAGAACCTGGCTCTGAAAGATGAGAGTGGACACACTCATTAGTTTTAATTATGTTTTGTCCAAAACACACCTAAAAAAATCAAGGTGGCTCATTCCAACCTTGTGTGTCACTATTTTTGCCCAGCCCTGACGCCCTGTCAAATACTTGTTTTAGATACTTAAATAGGACTCTAAAACTCAGCTTACACAGATCAGGGCTTATTTTTTCCTCTACCACAATGAAAAATGTGACCGATTCATCTTGTTAACAAATACTTCTTTTGTGATAGCAGGTAAAATAAATCTATTTTTGTACATTTGACCACGTGTTAAGGAGTCAACCAAGTGCTTAGTTTGGCATTTGCTTTTGTGAGCTCAATCAACACTGCCTAAGTAAAACAAGAGATAATTAGTTTATTCTTATGTATTTGATGAGCCCTCACTGAAGGAAACACCCACTGGGACCTGGCAGTGAGTATTTTAGTGAAGAGAAACATCCGTGTGAACACCCAGGTCCTGTTTAAGTGTCCCACGACTGATACTGGGTGACACTCTGGAGAGCAGACGGAGATTCAATAAATCAGTCTCACTGAAGGCCTAAACAAAGAGACTTTGATGGAAGTCAAACAGGTCAAGGATGGGAAGTTACACAACATAGTTTGTGTTGTTACAAGAGATGAAATGCTCCTGGAGATTAATTAAAAGCCTCTAACCACACTGCACGTCCTGTTTTTATGAAGCCATCATGCACTTGTCAGTAAGCATGCACAATCCTGTCAGCGCTTTATCTTAAATGTGCTCCTTTAAGAGCAGATTTTGTTGTTGTTGTTGTTGTTGTTGTTGTTGTTGTTGTTGTTGTTGTTGTTGTGTTCAAAGGTCAGACTTGTTTTGCAAGCAACCAAAATTGCTTCATCCATCACTGTTTTACACATAAGAGGATAGACTGTTCTGACTTCAACCTCCATCCACTACTTTCCCCTCACGGAGTCAGTGGGGGGCTGAAGTGTATCCCGCTACAGAAAACCATAAGCACAAACTCACATCCAGGGGGATTTAGAGAAACCTATCAACCTGATGAGCATGTTTTTGGACTTTGGGAGGAAGTTCAGACTGGCAACCAATCCAGGGTGTACCCCGCCTCTTGCCCAACGACAGCTGGGATAGGCTCCAGCCACCCGCGACCCTGAACAGCAGGATAGACAGTTAAGGAAAAGGGTGGATGGGAGGAAGTTCACATAAGGTGAAAAGGCTGAGCTGGTGAGTTGAACCAGCAGCTCCCTGTACTTTGTGGCAATGCTGCTTACCAGTGTGAGGCCTTTGCTGCTGCAGTGTGTCACTGATAGTTGGTAAGGTTCCATTTACCCTCATAAGTTTGCATGTTCTCTCTGTGTATGCATCAGCTCTCTACAGGTGCCCCACCTTCCTCCATCAGTCTAAAATCATGCTCGCCAGGTTGATTGGTTGCTCTAAAGTGCCAGATTTTGTGGATATATGAATGAATGTTAGCCCAGTGATAGACCTGTGACCCCAAAAGGTAAGAAGCAGTAGAGATAAAGGATGGAAGTAACTTCAGCTTGTGCTCATCTGATTTGCCAACCCAGGTCACGCTGAAGTCTGAGGAACTGTGGGTGGGTGTTTGCATTGTCAGAGGCAGGGCTTGAACCAAAATTATTCACTGGAACATGTTGCTATTGGCTTCTCATGCACTTCTATGCACTTTTTTTTGTGGATTACAGAAAAGTGCTCCCCACAGATTTCAGACAAAATGTGCACATGCATCAAACAGTATTTGTTTATTTAACAGTCAGAAAGTTTGCTGGATTATGCAGGCAATGCATTGAGTTCTTTGAATTCTGGCCCTGGATAACATATATCATATACTTGGCTCTTTGTTTGAGGTCTAAAGATTTTAATTAGGGTGACCAAACCCAAATCCTCTTTTGCCCAGACATGTCCTCCTTTTTAGTGGTGACAATATATTCGCCTGCGTGCAAGTTTTTCTCTGCTTTTTCTACAGACCATCTACATTTATAATAAAGTGCTGCGCTGGGCTACTGGCATTATTCTGATGCACCAACCTGTCAAGATACTGACAGGTTTATGTATCAGAATAATGCTAGAAGACCAGTAAAACATACTCTGACTGATTGGCTGCACTCTCAGACAGAAAATGCTGAAGTTAAAATGCAGTTTTACAGACAACCCGCAGTTATATGGTAGTACTCCTCTTTTTGTCATGTTCTTAACCAGTGTCAAGAACTGTTTTGACCCATATTAAGTCAAAATCTTCAGTCAAAATGGTGATTTAAAAAAAAAAAGAAAAAAGCCCAAATTCTGAGCTCAAAAGTCAAAGCTATGAGATAAACTAAGTAAAATTTTGAGATGAAAAGTCAAAACTAGTTACTAAAAAGTCAAAAGATAATATCAAGAGATATATTTTGAGATATTGAATCTAAAACTTTGATCTAGAAGCCAAACTTTAGATAAAAAAGTTAAAATTTTGAGATAAAATTTTGAAATTTTGATACTAAAAGTGCTTTTTGTGCCTACAGTCAAAATTGTGATTAAAAAGTCCAAAGTTATAGCTAAAAAGTCAGTTATGAGATAAAAAGTCACTTTAAAAAAAATAGAGAATAAAGAAATAACACTGCAAGATTTTTCATTTTCCTCTAACTGGCGGAAACGGGCTTCTTTACATTACTTATGTTCATACTATGGACAGTTCTTACTTGAAACAGAAAAGGAGTGTTTTACATAAATGTATTGGTTATGAAGCCACAGCTTTATTTTTCAGTAACTTAGGGTATTTTTGCAGGATTTTGAAGAGGCTGAGCAGGGGGTCCTATTCTTGAGGGTTTCACTCTGTTTCTTTACAAATTAAAAAAACTGTTTTCATGAATCTTAGACTTGTGATACGTTAAGATGAAGTAAGATAAAATGAGACCAATGTTGTGATATTGGTTACAGCATGTTAGTAGCTCTCCGAAAGCCTGGACATGTGACTTGAAGCCTCTCGGAGCCCTGACTGAATTTTCAGGTGCTTCACCACAGAATTTTTGACCTTGATGTCTTGAATAAACAAACATGTGTTTTAATGCTCAATCATCTTAAACTCAGGCTCTTCCTACCGAACCAAACAATGACTCCTTTGTTTTCATCCTCCACCCTCAACGCCATCCGCCCATCTGAGCTGGCAGGGCAGTGTTGTGATAGGAGGTGTAATTTGTCAGGTACAAGGGCGGAGGCTGTAAAGGTCAAACAAACTTAGTGGCAAAGGAACTTCAGAGGGCGGAGGTGGTTTGGCAGTGGCTTGGAATATAAAGTGCACATCATGCGCCACCTCACCCGCCTCTGGAGCACCTTTGTGCCCTGAACACCTGTCTCCCTGACTCCAACCCGCTGAAGGCTGGAAGTGCATCCTCCTCTGGTGCAGTCGGCTTTGCTCAACCTCCGCAGACATGGCGCCTGCGCTCCCAGTGATCGGTGCCATCATCGCTGCTACGCTGCTGCCGACTCTCACGTCGGCTTTCCTCAATAGCACGTAAGTGGGACAGTAATCTTCCAAAAAAAAACTGCAGAATTGCTGCTATTCCTGCCTGTTTGGAAAGGTTTGGTGTGTCATGTGTGCATAATGCATGCGCAAGTTTCCATGAAGCGTACGCTCTACTTATCTTACAGCCTGTATATCACAATATCTCATTTTAAAATTTAGGTTGAGTTCATGTCCATATCAATACCCTTCAAAATTTGTCTTAGAAATGTAACTTTGAGTCCTTTTCGTATGAAGAGGTAATTGCATGGGTAAAATGAAGTGAACCCAGTCAAAAATAATTTAAAAAAAAACTAAAACTGCAAAAATAAATTGAAATGCATGTGCTATAAAACTGCAACTGAATTTTTATTTGACCTTGCAGAGATGTAGGCTTCTTCAGATTACTAGATCTCATATCCTGAGGACCTTTCAGAGCCTTTGCACTCTGATTTCAGTGAAGATGTTAAATCAGTTATTCTCCTTTGACCTGGCTCTTTGTGTGTATGTACTTTCTTCTTGCAGCCTTTATGCAGTGACAGTGAGCTCCCAGCTGACAGGAGGCAGCAACGAGACCCTGTGTGCACACCTTCACCTCCCCATAGAGCTCCCCTGTCCCATCTGTCTGAAGGTCAAACTCCAGATCCAAAAAAAGAAGATAAAAGAAACTCTTCTCGTGCAGGAGGGAATCGTATCCAAGCTGCATCGCTGCTATGACTTCAAGGTCTGACTCAGAAATTTATGCATTTGGTTAAACAACCCAAGCATTTTTGGCTTGTTGTCATGTGCGAGTTAAAGCTTATTAAATCGATACTGACATTGCATTATCCAAAACCATATCATAAAAACACATTTAAAAAAACAGATTATTTCTACCAATGTATTGGTGATGCCTGGTTCTATTATCACTAAGTGAAGGGCAGTTGAGGACACATCTGCTACAGAGACAGGTTTGTAGATATTTTCCATTAAGAGATTAAACAATGATGGAAAAGTTTGACTTACAAGATATATTACCACAGTCTATAGACTGTGGTAATATATCTTGTACTCAATGTCCTCTGGTGATCATTTGTCCATTTTCCTATTTAGAAATCTACATCCTACAAAAGCTTGGCTCATCTTACCTTTGAGTTCAGGTTGATGAGGTAAAGAGTCAGGTCATTAGTCTCTTTGCAAACAGCTGCAGGATGCTAACCAGTCAGTCAAGTCATCTATAAATTCAAAATGAACAAGTTATGATAAAAAAATCATCCCTGTACTGTAAACATGTTTATTTTCCGTTGAGGCGAAAGGTTACAAGGAGCTGATTTACTTTAGAGACACACCAAAGCTGACAATTTCCTATGAGACTGTTGAGATCTGGTTTTAAACCTGACACTATAGAGGACATAGGATATGTCACCTTTAACCCTGAAAAACCTGACCAATCAAAAAATAACCAGGATTTTTTTTTTCCACTGAGACGAGTATTAACCCTTTGAAATCCACCCGAAAAAATGCCACATAATTTCTTTTAATTTTTAATTTTCTGTGGCGCATCTGACACATGGTGGTGGTGATGTGGGGGTGTTATAGTTAAGTTTTCGGAAAACATGCAGTCTTTCAATGCTGAAAATATCTATTTTAAAAAAGCGAGAGACAATTCAGATGCTATTCTTGTTGCAACTTCTTGAAAATTAGCAATGATTGTCCTGGGGGAGAAAAAGTGGGTGGATGATTTCATGGGGGCAGCCATCTTGAAAAAGGCCAAAGTACAATTCCAGTTGCCTAGTGGATTGATGATCTTAAGAGGTAGGATACGTCTTTTTACTCTTTAAAAGTTTTTAACAAATTTTATCACATCGATTCGATGGCGGTCTTTAAAACCCATCTATCAAATATGTGTTCAAGGTTATGGTGTTAAAATTTTCCAGAACATACTTCAGACAAAAAAAGTGTCAAAGTCAAGTGCCTGACATAAATCTCTTTTAGTTGGTTTTGGTTTTTCTCCTGTTTTGTACATTAATTAAGATTTCCTGTGATTTCCCACTGTACATGGACTGTTTCCTGTTTTATTTGGTTGTATTTTTTCCCAGTGTGCCGAGCAGCTTCCACTCTGTTCCCTCTTCTGCGCTTGGCTGTTTTTATAAATGTTTTCTACACTAGCTGTGCTTATTGATGATGGGAAAATGCAGAATGTAGTGTGAAAAAGAGCAAAACCTGCAGTGTCAGAAAAAAAAATCAAAATTGAAAGGAATGAAAAACACTGGCAGTCCCTCTGAGAACAGCACTAATGTTTATCTTTTTTCTGCCTATAGCACATGGTCCTAGGCCCACTTGGATCAGTGCCTTTTGTTGTTTTTTAAGCAAAAAAGAGATGCATTTTGATAAAAATGCAAAATGTGTTATTGATACAAAAATCATAATATTTGCCAGGTTAGGCAAAAATGTTTGTCTCCAAGTATTAGAGGAATTAGGGGCCGTGAGGAAGCCAAAGGAGCCAGCTCGTCTTTGGGAGCCGTGTCAAAAGAATCGTCTCTCTGAAAGGAGCCGAACTTCCCATCGCTTTTGCACATAATCTCTAGATTAGTCGCACCTGTGTCTAAAGACACACCTGTGTTTGTTCAACCTTTGTGTGCTTCGTTTCTTTACTTCCTTTCTGCTCCGTCAGTTTAATGGAATACATCAATGCAATTTTGTCGTTTGAGAAGTTTGTATTAAGCAAAGGCTTCAGTTCCCCAGAGGTCACCCTCAATCTCAAAAAAGTTGGAGATCCCTGGTCTATATGGTGAGTGGGCTAAAGTAACCCCAGTCCCACGGTGAATCTGATAAAATTATAAAACATCAAAAAATTATTTTGGCTAACACTCTATGGCTGAGTTTGTATTGTAAACCTGGTATAACATCCTTACCAGAGTTAGCATCTGCTCTATCGTGTGTCATCTTTATTCTTTCTATTTCTCTTTATCTTTTCTTCCTCCCTGGAAAACATCAGCAAACCCAGTGGGATGAATTATGCTAATTTAATTAATTACTGTGACGGGTTGGTGGAATGGTTTGTTGTTGTTTTTTTTTGTTTTTTTTGGGTGGGGGTGTCCATCAAACATGATGGGCCAGTCTGGTCCAAAATGGCACAGCTGATTTTTTTGTCCCAGTCCATCCCTGCAAACAGTCACACAGCTATAAAAGCTGCACATCAAAATCATGGGTTTCAACACTACCATGAAAGACACAAACAGGCTGGTTGCACAAAGAAAACAGCAGAAGATGGTTTTTATACATCTAGTCCCTGTGAGGTGTCCAGGTCTAAAGTGCTGTTTCTCTCCTGATAGAAATGTGTTTTCTGGTTATTTCAGGTTCCTCGAGTGAAAACCAGAACAGTGGCGACCATCATTGTGGAGATTAAGGCTGATAGTGAGTCAATCACCAAGGAAACCAAAGTGGAGCTCGTTCCACCTGCTTTCATCAACCTCATCACCTCTGATAAACCCATCTACAAACCTGGACAGACCAGTGAGTACTGAAAGTGATTGAACTCAGATCATGGACATAAGGAGGAAGTTTAAGGCTCTAAATGTTTCTCCTGCTGTGTGGCAGAGATGCTGCAGACACACTCTTCATGCAGCTCTGCCTCATTAATAATTCTGCTGCTCCGGCATTATTCTGGATAAATTATAATATCTGCAAACTGCTGAGCTGAGATTTGACAACTGTTGGAAGAATGTGGAGATTCAGCACTCAGAGACGGCTGGTTCTTCAAAGAGTCTTGGTTGTGACTCTGTGGATCCGAATATGACAAAAAAACAACCCAAAACCCAAACAATTGCACTTATTCTGAGTGCATTTTTGCCCCCGATTTTTTTAGGTTGTGGTTTTTTAATTGGTATTACTGAATTACTATGACATACAAAAAACAAACGAGGCCCATCAATAATAAGCTACACAATTTCTTCACTGTGAATTTTGTGCCCAAAACTGAGCAGGGAAGGATTCAGTATTTTATCAAGAATTGAAAGCAACACTTGGGTTAAAGTATGAGTGCCTTGCTTCTTCTTCTTCTTCTTCTTGCTTAGCTGTTGA
This sequence comes from Thalassoma bifasciatum, assembly GCA_008086565.1. Taxonomy (NCBI): domain Eukaryota; kingdom Metazoa; phylum Chordata; class Actinopteri; order Labriformes; family Labridae; genus Thalassoma; species Thalassoma bifasciatum. The sequence goes on along the minus strand of RPOG01000775.1, from coordinate 123,207 downwards.
CATGACAAACGGACATTTTGTCACCAACTTAAATATCTTCTGATTTAATTTTTTAGTAATGAGTAACGAAGCGCTTGTTCCCCCAAGGTCAATCAACTGAGTTTGTCTTATAGTGAATAAAAAAAAAAAGATAATAATAATAATAATTATAATAATTATAATAATAATAATAATAATAATAATAATAATAATAATAATAATAATAATAATAATAATAAATATTTTATTTATGAGCGCTTTTCATGTAACCCTGGGTCACATATATAAAAAGTAGTTTAAATATAATACTTAAAAACAATAAAATAAAATAATACAACGATACAATCATATTAAATGCATTAAAATATAAACAACAGCATGCCGACCAATGGGTAACAGTGATCTATCACACTTGATATGAGTCCCATTCATTTGTAAGTCCAGATAAAAATGTCTTTCTCAGGATATGAATTAACAACTGTGATGCCTGAATTGTTCATCATCAGGGAAAAAACTGCAGATACAGTACAAGTTACTTAAAAAGTACATTTTTCTTACCTCATAAGTGGAGCCTTTACTCTTTAAGAAGAAAATCAGCTGTTATATTTGTCTGGTAATATCTTGAATTCAGTCATTCTGCTGGACTTGTTTGGTGAATATGGTTCATATTAAGTCTGATATGATAATAAATTGCAGTGTAAATGTCTTGAAACTGTTTTTTGTGGCCTGAATGCCATGAAGGTAATCCACTAAATAAGCTTCCTTCTCCCTCCACCCACTGACTCTCAGTGGGAATGTTTATGTCTGCCTATGTGTCATATTTGGAAGATAAACTGACATGATTTTTTTTTTGTTTTGTCTTCCTTTTTTTAAAAAAGTTATGTTTCGGATCGTGTCCTTAACCTCAGGACTCCTCCCTGTGACCAGAGTGGTGAGTTACATCCTGGTGTTGGATCCTGTGACTTTGTGGTCTGGTGTGGTTTTTACCAAGCAGTCAGTGGATCTGAGGAGTGAGGTCTATTTTGGTGCAGAGAGTGGGAGGTGAAAGTGGAGCTGTTTGCTGATTTTGAAGAGAGTGTAGGTGTGAAACGCTGTGTGGAGTAATGTGATAAACGTGCTGTCAGAGTTCATTGGGCACTCGATGCGTCTCAACCAAACATGAGAGTGTACAGGCTGAAGATCCTCTTTGTTTTGGATGAGAGGTTAAAACGTGAAGCAGACAATAAATCAATACAAATCTTTCACATAGAGGAGACCATGATGGAGAATTGGGCTAATGATTTAACACAGAAAATGAGTGAAAAATGTTATGAATGCTAGAAAAACAAACAAAAATTGTGTCACATAAGGTATTAACTTTTGTATCTGCTGCTTTTGACACCTCAAATATATTAACCCTCTGGTGATGATAATGAAAGTCAGTGTCAGGATTTTTCCCTTGAGTGTTTTTATTTGTCTTAATGCATGAAAAAAAGTTTTACTTTTTTTTTCAAATATTTGTAACTGAACATTTAACTTAAAACAGTGTAAACTTAATATAAATATGACCTTTTTTTGTTTGACTTCTCTTCTTTTTTTTTTGGTAATTTCATGAATAATTTTTTTTTAATGCTTTGAGAATTATTTTCACTCTCTTTCATCCATTTTAATACTGAATAATTTACAGTTATTATGCTGTTTTACCCTCAAATGTTTGTCTATAACTTTTTTTTTAAATATATATGTATTTGGAAAAGAATTGAACACTTTTTTTCAGGCCCTAAGAAGAATAAAAATATCCTGACACGGGCTAATATGAATTTCCACCACATGAACCATTGAATTTCGGGGTAAATAAGTTTTAAATAGGTGTCCACTGTAGTGACCACTATGCACCACGGGTTAAGGTGCTCACCATTGATGAACTACTTTCACTACTTTAAAATGTGTAACTTTTATATCTTTAGTTGTTGTTTTTTTTTAACAGACTTCAAGGTAAACTGTTGTGGGTTTTAAAGAAATGATTCACCACGTAGATCTGTTAGGTTGATGAAATGATCTATTACACTATAATTGTAAAGATACACCCTGTCTCTGAAAAAATAACAATGTTAAGTTTCTTTTAAGTGGATTCAGTTATGTGTGCATCTTTGTACAAGATTTAATTCTCTGCTTTCTCCTCTTTTTCAGTACGATCTGGTGGAGATTGTGGTAAGTTCACTAACAGGGAGCAGCTTTGGCCTTATATTTATTTATATGGTGGTCTTCCCTTCTTTGAATCTATTACCTTTGATTCCAAGCTTTTTCTCTATTTTTTGATTTAGGATCCTGACTCGAACCGCATCGCCCAGTGGTTGCATGTACCCTGTGTAAATGGCATAGTTGACCTGTCCCATCTCACTGTCTCTGACGGGCTGATAGGAACTTATCAGATCAATGTCGTCACAGAACTTGGAGAAAAATTTTCCCACAGCGTGAAAGTTGAGAAATTTGGTAACTAATCAAATGATGGTATTTTTTGTTATTTTACATTCCAGCAAAGAAAATTCTGAATCTTGTTTTCTTTGCCACAGTTTTGCCAAAGTTTGAGGTAACAGTCACCATGCCAGGCATAATCACCTACTTCGACAAGGACCTCAGGTTCAAGGTCTGCGGAAAGTGAGTCACCAGATTTATCAAGCCAGTGTTTGAGAAACGGTCTTTCTTTCTTTCTTTCTTTCTTTCTTTTCTCCTCTTTTTTCTTTCCTCCTTCCTTTCTTTCTCCATGTGTCCTTCTTTCTTTCTTTCTAAATGCACGCCGCTAACACACAGTTTCACATCTATCATCCTCTGACTGTTCTTTTCTTCTTTTTTCCTGATAAACTTTGGTCATGTTGACCTTTGACCTCCATGTCATCACTGTTCCCATGAAGAGTCATGACGAGATACAGACAAGATTTCTGTAGGGTTTTTTTTTTTCTCAGCTCTAATTTTTCTTTGCCCACTATCTTCCTCACCCCAGCCCAGTAGATGGGAGTAATGCTCCTTTAATCAGACCTTTAGACCTTTTTTCAACCAAAACTAAGGGAAGAGAGGTGAAAAAAAGAGTCAAAAGTAGTGAGTCAAACTTTTGCAAGATGATGGTAAAAATACAAAAACTCAATCCTCACTCTTTCTTTCTTGTGTCCTCGTGCCTCCCTGCAGATTCACCTTCGGGAAACCAGTAGTCAGGGGTTCAGTGAAGGTGCAGTTCTGTGTAGTAGGCTTTCCATTCTGGGGGATTAAACTGCCTGAAGGTGCCAATGATTGTAAGACTTTTCAACTGGAAGTGAGTATTCAAAATGAGTAAATGAGTCTTTTTTCCATCCACCTGACATCTTTAAGTCTGAAACTGACTCTTGTGAAAATCTTCCAGACAGATGCAAGCGGTTGTGCTTCACAACTGGTGATAATGACCGAATTTTTCAAAACCAAGTCCTTCTCGATACAGTACTTTGAAGTGACGGCTGAGTTGATGGAGTCAGGCACAGGTAGGTTGACCAATCACTCAACATTTTCATTTATTTATCACTAACCTTAGATCCTGACACAAAGATTACTTCAAAGCTTCAGATGTGCCTGCACTACCATCTTATTGGAGTTGGTTTGTCCTTTTTTGGTGCTGGGTAAGAACAAATTTAAATTAATTAACCAAATTAAACAAAAGAAACTGTGTCATGTGCAGCAAAAAGGGGATAACAGACACTGTAAAAAAAAATCACGTAAAATAACGTTGAATTATTGGCAGTAAGGATGCCAGTAATTTAACGTTATTTTAGAGTGCATGTTCTGTAATTTATTTTTTCTGTCACATACTGTTTATCGGAGTACAGTATGTGACAGAAAAATAAATTTTATTAAGTTATTAAGTTTCACAAAGAGTTACGCAGAAAAACACCATTATCTTACTTTAATCTAGACAGCCAGTGTATGCAGTGGAGCATAGACAGCAGGTCTATACTGTAGTGTGCAACCCATGTGACATATCAATGTACAACAGGGTCTCATGTCCACTGGGCTCCTTTCTCACTCATGCTGATTTTAATTGTTAGGTTACAAATCACAAAGGCATTCAGGGTACAATTTTAAATCTGTAGCTTTGCTAAACAGCTGGTTGATGTGCAAGAAATTATTAAAAAAAAGTGATAGAGGACAAAGTGACCAGTGATGCATGAGGAAAAGTGTTTCCAGAAAGGGAGCGGTGGACTCTGTTTGTTAGTTTTATGGTATCAAAAAAATCCAACATAGATCAAGAAAACTGTTTATTGTAAAAACAGAACATTTATTGCAGCCGTGAGTGAAGAGGGAACGCAGTGGCACAAAACAACATGTGAATTCAAAAGTGGATAATATTCCTTTGAAAAGGTCAAACAGAAATCTCTGTGCTTTTAATACGATACACTGTGCCCATTTTGTAAGGACCTGTACCTGTTTATTGTCAGGATGGAGTTAGGAAACAATCTGACAACTTCATTCTCCTTCTAAGCATGTGGTCTCACCTTCTTGTTCCCATAATGCAATGCAAAACATATAGGTACAGACTGTTTTCTTTCCTCGAAGTAGTAATACAGTAAAATATTATTTTATAGCATCATTATTCAGGGTTGTCCTGTATTTAATCATAACAGGATTTTACTATTGGAATTTCCTTGTGAATAAATTGATAGTAACACGTCACAGTGCTTTTAATAATAAATTCTAGGCTCTTCGGCATGTGATCCTCTTCAATTTTGTGTTGGAAAAAGCGTTTTTAAAAAGAGTCTTACAAAATGTCACAAAAGATAGAATAAGATGTCCTGTGCAGAGAAAAGTAGAGTGAAACTGAATATCGCGCCTTGGCAAGAGTCATTTTTTTAACTACGGAGGGTGAAAGTGCTCATGGAAAACAGAGTCTGTGTCCCAGAAAAAACACATGAGTTTGGCAACAGGTGTCATTGCAATTACCACCAAATGGACAGTCCTCACAGAGATTTCAACAAAAAAATCATTGAATGTTGATCTCTAATCTTCCCTACTGTCATGCATTTTGAGGCCCTCTCTCTGATGTGGCAGCCATGTTGACGTATAGTTCATGTGACAGGTACGCATCGATGGTTGGCAACACGTGTCATCTGAGCTGTGATCTGTATGTTTGCTGTCACCCAGGGTCCACTATGACTGGGAGTGGGAGGACGACTCTCAAGAATAATATCAGAACAGTCACCTACATGGGTCTGGCTCCGAATTACAAACCTGGACTGAAGTTTGATGGGAGGGTAAGCAGTGTCATGTAGTTTAGCATGTGATGGTTTTTCATGTGATTGTGTTCAGTAGAAGATGCTTGGACTTTTCTGCCAATTTTATTTGAGGTGTGAACATGTTTGGTATTTGTTATCCTTTAACTCTGAAATCCTCTCCTAAATTTCCCAGTTTATTCTCACAGATGTGTAACTTTATGATTTCACAAATAACCTATTTTTTTTACCATAAAATTATGACACCTTTTTTTAGCACTGTTACTCCTGTTTGAATGTCATTTCTTTTCTCTAACTATCTTATCTTTCTCTAATTCATCACAGTAGCTCTCAGTCTGATCTCTGCAGTGGGTTAGTTTTTGTCCTCTTGATTGTCCACAGATCAAACTCACAGATCCAAATGACAGACTTGTTGCTGGTGAAGAAGTGTTTCTTTCTGGGGCTACGCCTGATGCCATAACACTCAAAACAGACGCGGACGGCATCGCTCATTTTTCTCTCGACACAAACCTTTGGGAGGACAGCGTGACTCTAGTGGTTTGTGACAGTTTATTAAAAACCTCTCTGTGTCTGAGGATCTTGATATTCATTCCTTTAAAACACTTAATATGAAACTTGTTTTTGTTGTGAGTGAATTATTCATATCTTGACAAAGATTATTAATCAGTTTAGAGTTTGGACATAGATCAAGAAAAGATACTATTAAATTCTGGTTCTTGAAATATGATGTGTTGTATCTACAGGCTCGACCCACAGAGCCCAAGGAGACATTCACAGATCTGCAAACCAGCGTCAGACCCAATTACATTTCAGCCTACCACACTGCCGTACGATTTTATTCCAAGAGCAACAGCTTTGTGAAGCTCCTGTACGCAGATGGAGATCTTTACTGTGACAAAGAGGTGACTCTGCGAGCTGAGTACATCATCAATAAAGAGGAGTTACTGCGCTGCCAGGACAGCATCAAGTTCCACTACCAGGTAGGTTCACCAGAGTCATGTGGGATCACAAGACTACACTGATTATTATACACACAAATTATGCAATGAGAATCTGATCACACAGTTTTTTTGATTCCAGTTTTAACTTGTCCATCAAATGCTCAGTATTAGAGAAGAGTATAGATCCCTGACCCCCCTGTCTGAAAAACACTTTTTAATAAACCTTGTGGTGATGTCTTCATTTTTAGGTGATGTCCAGAGGGAGCTTAAAGCAACACAATATCATTGAGGCATCTGCTGTGAATGGAGTGGGTAAGAAATGTTCCTGGAAAACTGTAATATTGATAGAAAACTCGACTTAACTAGACTCAACTTAATTCCAGTCAGCCAACAGATATCGTTTTAAAAACAGCTCTTACATCAAGATATCAATAATAAGCCAATAACAAATTTAACCAAAATGATGTAAAATAATAACAATATTAGAAATCAAAAAATGAATACTAATATAGAGCAGGCTGAGAGTTGCAAACGTGTTTATATTGGATATGAAATTCAAAGTCCCGCACAAATCTCTATCAAAATTTCAGTCTCACGTTCAACAACTCAATTTTGTCCCCCTCACCCCACATACGTAGACTCTTTATCATTTTTGACTACAACCTCACTTTTCATCACTACATCGCCCAGCTCACCAAAACAGCCTTCCATTTGTCCTCCGTCCATTCCTCTTTTAGTTGAGTCATGCTTACTCAAACAGCAATGGGAAGTCTTAGTAGTTGCTTTTTGATAGAATACAACTGTTTGAATTAAATTGTTAAATCTTTGCCTGTTTTTTTCTGTTTTGTGCTTCAATCAATAAAGGAGAGATGTCGATAAGGATTGGCCGTGCCATAAACCTGGCACCAGTCGCCCAGGTGGTCATTTACACCTCACTGCTAAATGGAGAGCTTGTGGCTGACAGTATGGATTTCCCCGTTCAGCGCTGCTGGAGAAATAAGGTAAGACCTCATTGACCCAAAGGGAGGATTTATAACACAGAGTCTGAACTGACCTGTGCGTCTCCTGCAGGTGTCCCTGAAGTTCCCTCATGTCCAGCAGCTCCCTGCGGAGCAGACCAAGCTCCATCTCACGGCTGAGCCCGGCTCCCTGTGCTCCGTCAAGGCCATCGACCTCAGCATCCTCCTGCTGGAGGATGAACCAGAGCTCACAGTGGACTCTGTAAGACCTCAGTCCTCAGTGCTTCTCAGGAAAAGAGAAATGTCATCATTGTACAAAGCTTAAACCGTACATTGCTGGGGGTCTGAACTCTAGTGCTCTAAATAAGTTTTTCTTCCCTCTTTAAGGCCTCAAATTCTAAAACTTGGTACATGTAGCATGATTTTACCTTTGAATTACATATTCAATATGGATGTGCAGCATAAGATAACAAGACTTACAAAATAAGATGATCTAAACCCAAAAGAGGGAAAATAAACTGGTGGCAATATTTAATAAGACACAAGTGAGTTCAAAGTATGTTATCAAGAGATTTACAATAGAAAAGGAAAATAAAGAAACTAATCAATTACTATTTAAGAACCAAGTTTTGTAACTGCCCCATTTTTCAAATCATTTTTCAAATGTTTTCTTCAATATAAAGAAAAGAAAAATACTCTTCAAATCTTGAAAATCTCCAGATTTGATCGCCAATATTTCTTGAAAATGAAATAAAACACTTTTTTCTTCAGTGGGAAGAATGATTTTCCATTTTGAAAAAGGATAACTAGCAAAATAAATAAAAGCATACTCAAGACTAATAAGATAGAATATATGTTTATAATAGAAATACTTTCTTGATCCCAAACTGTAAATGGTATTGAAACTCAAATAACAGTATGTGGGTATCTGTTCACACTTTGTCAACATGGGTGCATGTCGCTGGATCTGGAGAGACCATAGATCAACCCAGTTAGTCAAATGAAGTGCCAGTCAAAAGGACCACAGTGTTGAGACTGTGGTATTCAGATCTGGAACACCTTGCAGAATCTGCCAGGCTCTGTATTTACGTTAAAGTCTGGAGGGTCACCCCAAGGCACATGCTTAGAAGGACCAAAAACCCTGTCCTATTTCACTTCATATCGTTTCATATCGAATTGAACTATGTGAGATCCACTTTAAACACATGGAAATACACATTAATATAAGATAATACCTGATTTGGACACAATTACCTCTACATTTAAACTACAATTTTGATTGAAGGTTTTCAGACCTGCGTTACATACAGCTGTTACATTGCTTTCTCCAAAGTTGTTTTTGTTTGTGTGTGCTGTGCAGGTGTACGAGCAGCTGCCTGTGCAAAAGCTCTCAGGATACAGCTTTGACATTGAGGACGACGACAGACATTCCTGTCCATTTGGTCCATTTGGTCCATTTGGGCCATTTCCAGGTCCAATACCGAGGCCAGTGCCCTTACCCATTGTGGAGCCTGAGCCCCCAGTCCTTTTTGAACCTGAGCCCTTACTGAATGAGGAGCCTGAAGCCCTACCCCCTGTTGAGCCTGATAACGAATCTGGTGATGCGGTTGTGCCCCCACTCAGAGGTCGGCGTTCCGCCATATTCCCACCTTTTCTGCTGGATGAGAGGGACGACGTCTACAGCGTCTTCAAAGTATGTAACTTCAATCTCAGCTGGGGGATGAAAATAGAGATGAATTAATTCATTTTATAAGTCTATTTTATTTCACACAACTGCAGATTTATCCTCATTTCTCTTTTCTGTGTGCAAAAGCAACAGGTCATTCCTTTTCAGCACAACATCTGATTTTCTCTCTCATGCAGGGAATAGGAATCAAACTTGTGACTAACATGGAAGTGGACAAACCCTGCCCAAAACCTCCTCCCGGCTTTGTTCCTCGTGAGTTTCATGTTTGATCTGTACTCATTGACTTCTTTTTCCCCCGATATGGACCTCAGATCAGAAAAATTTTCAAAATACAATGAAAATAAAGGAGAAAGTAAAGTGATAATGCAGGGAGGAGCAGTGTTGCAGGTGGTTGTTTCAGAAAACATGTTTGACTCACTGACAAAAAGCCAAGTGGAGATTATTTACTTGACATCTTGATCTGGCAGCTGAGGTTATTTCTGTCTAAAATCTTCTTGTTTTTTCAACTGTTTATGTTTTCCTGTAATTCTCACAGCAGTGGCATTTGATGCACCTCTTCTAAGACAAGAAGAGGCTGTCCAAGCAGCTCCTCTTCAGGAGAAAGCTGAGGGCGGACAAGAGGCCGTCAGGTCTTTCTTCCCTGACACCTGGATCTGGGATCTCGTCCGTGTCGGGTAATAATCCAATACCCTGTGTAAAACAACCTCACCCCAAACAAATGTGTTGGGTTAAACACATTCTTCTAACCTCTGTGCGTAAAGGTTTTGTATTGTGGTTGTAACATCTTCTTTTCCCACTTTTGATTCAATCACATGTGACTTCTAATCTTTGCTAAAAAAAAGTTTCAGTTCCTGTTGATAGCAAGATGCATGCAGGCACCATGTATGGAAAACACCATCTGTTGTCCCATACATTAATGCAAATTTTCATTAAATACTTGAAGCACCTTGTCATTCATACAAAACGTTTGACATCATGCATATCAAACGCTTGCTTGCACGTTTGAACAGAGACGATGGCTGGACAAAAGTGAAGAAGACGGTCCCTGACACCATCACCAAATGGGTGGCCGGGGCTTTCTGTGTCTCTCCTGTGGGCTTTGGCGTGTCCCCCAACACCGGATTGACGGTCTCCAAGCCGTTGTTTGTCAGCCTCACGTTGCCTTACTCCATCATCCGTGGGGAGTTGTTTGTACTCAAAGCCACCGTCTTCAGTGACCTCCCCAAATGCATCCAGGTAAGTATTTACAAGAACGGATGAAAATGTTTGATGGTGTATGCCATGAGTAATATTGGTTTGTTTTTAGTGAAGATGTTCCTTTTTTCATATTTCTGAGCCTCCCTGTGTTTCTTTGTGCAGGTGAAAGTAACTCTGGCAGAGTCTAGCGAGCACACGTTCAAGAAGTGTAATGACTGTCAGTACATTGTATGTCTGTGCAAAGACAAGAGCATTACCGTCACCTGGACTGTCACCCCAAAAATCATAGGTATTAACACTAACAAAAACTAAAACATGCTCATCTGGTTAGTTGGTGATTCTAAATTGCCCGTAAGTGTGAGTGTGAGCATGAGAGGTTGTGTCTCTTTGTGTCAGCCCTTTCATTGGCTGGAGACCAGTTCAGGGTGTACCACGCCAAGAGACTGCTGGGATAGACTCCAGCTATCTGCGACCCTGAACAGGATAAACGGTAGAAGATGTATGGATAGATGTTTACACAGATAGTTCAAAGACTAGATTTTAACTGAATTTATTGAAAGATAGCCTCTTGAGATGTTGCGTCAGTTTTTTTAGGGGGTCCCAACATGAATAAAAAAACCATAAAACAAGACAAACCTCAGTACATGACAGATGATATTATTATTGGGGTGTAGTCAGGTCTACGCAGGAGTAGACACATGCAGTTAGATATTCAGACCGTTAAGTTCATGTACTTCTGGAAACATCAACACTCAAACATTGACACACATGCATATAAAGACATGTCGTCGTGTATTGATTTACTCATATACGCAGACATGCAGGGGGGTATTCCAGTGGATAATTCAAGTGTCTATGAAGATATTAAGATGTAAATGGACAAGAAGTTGTTTAGAATATGGTGGAAAACTGAAATGAACACATCTGATGAGAAATTGAAAGCAACAAAACTGTGGTTTCAATTTGGGTTGAAGTCAGACCAGTGAGTCCGACACAAAGCAGCGGTCTTGTTCTGTATGGACATTTTACAGTGAATCTACAGAGGGAGTTATGGAAAGTGCTTAAAGGTTGAAGGATTTTCTTAGATGAAAAACATCCAACATAAAATAGGATGGGAAAAATAAGTTATGGCATTACCCTTTTCTGTACAATATTTTAAATGGTTATAAAACTATTTAACTTTCTTTTTTTATCCTTCTGCAGTGTTGAAAATGTATTTAGAGTGTATAATCTCCTTTGGTCTTGCAATGCGACAGTTTTTTGTAACAAGGTTATGAAAGCAGCAGATCATTTCTTTTGGAGGAGGACGTACTCTTGAGAGTGTTGATGTTTGCTGGTATGTATAGCTCTGTTCTGGGAGATCACCGCCCTTCTTCTTCTATGTGCCCACGTGGAATGCCAAAACAGGACAAAGTGAGCACCAGTGAAAAAAACTCAGAACATTAGACGGCATAAAGGAGCAGCTGGGGTGGTGGTGAGTTGTTGAGAGGTTTGCAGAGGAAGCAGAAAGAGTTGACAGGTTAAAGCAGTCTGAAGTCTGAATTAACATCACTCACTAAGTACAATTTATCACAGTCAATTCAGATAAAAGAAAGGGTAAGATATATATATTTTGCTGACCTTTTTAAAAAACGACAAGCAACTACTTAAATTGTGCAGAAATGTGAAGACTTGGGAGAAAGAGTGCAAAAGTTTAAGGAGTAAAAACTTGAAGACAGTAAAAAAGCATCACTTTATTAGTTTCAATCCAGCACATGTCTATCAGTGTCAAACAGAAATTGGGTTAACACCATCTGAAGTGCTGCTAACCCATCATACAGCTCTGCTCTGCCTGTTATGCTGCTCCTGATGATCTTTTGCAATCCTTCACATCATCATAATTAAACCTTGATGTTGTTTGTTCCCTCCAATAACAAACACGCGCTCTGAGTGACAAAGATGAGACACAAGCAGCTAATTAATCTGCATTAAGGGCACTGACAGCTGTAGTGTTTACACCGCTGGAAGCAAAGACGGCGGGCTGTGTTTTTGTACTGCTGCCTGGCCCTGAAAGCAGAGGGTTTCTATCAGCCTCCATCAGCACGGATGGAAACGAAGCTCTGATGAATGTCAAATTGCGCTCATCTAACCCCCCCTTAGAGGAATGCTGACAATCACTTGTACTAACAAGTCAGGTAGTATCTCTGACGAAACACTCAGAAACCGCTCCCTCGGGGGGTGATCTGTACTTGTCCTGTGTGTGAAGGATTGTGGGCTGTGAAGGGAGGAAGGGGAGGGGCTGAGAGATGGAGCAGTGTGAGGGATAATAAGGCAACAAATAGGGATTAATGAGGACGAATGAGATGGGAAACAAGGGGGTGGAAGGAGAGAAGGAAGGATAATGTGTCGGGAAGCAGACAGGAAGCTGATGCCTCTGTACACAAAATGTCACAGTAATCAATACACAGCTGTGCTTTCAGAATAAGAGCCTGCATGTGTGCACACAGGTCTGGTGGGTCTGAAGGTCAGCGCTGAGGCCCTGAAGGATACCAGTCTGTGTGGAGGGATGCCGGCTATCTACCCCAAAAACAATCGGATCGACACTGTGATCCGCACTCTGCCGGTGGAGGTCAGTGACCATCAGACATCTCGAAGACCGTGGTGTCAGTCTTTTTACATCTTGTGCAGTACTTCTTTCCTCTACTGTGACCTGTTTAAGATAATACCTCTAAATTGTGTTGAACTTTTTTTAAACGGTAGGATGTGAAGGTGCTGACCTGCCACACAGGTACTTATATCACCTTCTCTGTGGAGGGTGACCAAACGTCCTCTTTAACCTGAATATGTCCTCCCTTTTAGTGGTAAAACTATGAGCCAGGGGATTTTATAAATGCCCCTAAAATGTCTGGGTTCACTCTGACTGCTTGCACTGTGCTCTCAGGCAGAAAATGCTGAAGTGGAAGCTTTTACAGATGAACTGCAAAAATACAGACGGACCTCTCTTTTCATCATGGTTGTTACTGGTGTTGAGATTTCTTTTCTTTTTTTGCCCATATGAAGTCAAATTCTGAGATAAAATGTCAAAACTCTGAGACAAAGTCCAGATGAGATTATAGTCAAGATTATGAGAAAAAAGTCAAAATTTTTAGATAAAAAGTCAGAACCCTGGGATAAAAAGTCAAAATTTTGAGATACATGGTCAAAAATATGAGAAATGGTGTTATTAATTCTCCAGGTTGCTCTGAAGACTTGTGCAGCACATTCACTCTCAGACAGAAAATGCTGGAGTGTAAATGCATTTTTACAGAAGAACTGCAGATGCACAGTCGAACCCTTTTTTCATTGTGGTTGTGACCTGTGCTAAGAATTGCATTTGGGCCCATGTTTAGTCAAATTTTGAGTTGAAAAGTTAAAGTTGTTAAAGTCTGTGTTTAAAGTCAACTGTTGTGACAAAAAGTCAAAATTCTGAGATAAAAAGTAAAAATTTAAAGATGAATAGTAGAAATTATAAGAACGAGTTGAAATTTTGCCTTTTTATCTCAAAATTGTGGCTATATGTGCAAAAACAAAGAAATCTCAGCAAAGCCTGTTTTTCATTTCCTAAATTTTTAACTGGCAGAAATGAGTTTTCATCCATTATTAATGTTTACATCATAGAAAATTTTTGCTGCAAAGAGAAAGGAGTGTTTTGAATAAATGCAGGGGTTATGAAGGTTCTTTTTCGTTTTGAGTTATTCTCTCTGATAGGCTGGGTAGGGGGTCCTCATTTTGGGTTTCTAGATTACGGTGACCCCGTTTCTGTCTCTCTCCTCCAGGCTGAAGGAATACGTCAGTCAGTCAGTCAGAACGCCCTCCTCTGTCCTGCAGGTGAACATTTAAAGACGACCTCAGTGTCTGTTATATGAATCTCAGTGATTCTCAGATCTCTTCTGTGTGTTGCTAACATTTCCTTCTGCTCTCCATGTATCCAGACACCTCTGTACAGGAGGAATTTTCTCTTGTGTTGCCAGAGATTTTTGTGGAGGGCTCGGCCAAGGCGTCCGTCTCTGTTCTGGGTAAATAACTGGCTAATAACGATGAAATCTTTCCAGAGAGCGTTGTAGGAATCATCCCGCTGTTCCTCATGCAGGTGACCTGATGGGTCGTGCTCTGAAGAACATAGATCAGCTTCTGCAAATGCCGTACGGCTGTGGAGAGCAGAACATGTTGAGGCTTGCTCCCAATATCTACGTCCTTCTGTATCTGAAGAACACAGTCCAGCTGACCTCGGAGATTCTGAATAGAGCAATAGTTTTCTTGGAGTCAGGTGAGTGCTGTGTCTCAAATGGCATGCTGAATAACACAGCTGTAAATGTCCGGCCTGTTTCCTGTCAGTCTGCAGAGGCCTTATTCTAACAGTTTGCTGGATTTGTTCATGTTTTTGTCACAGGATATCAGAGACAGCTTACTTACAAGCATGATGATGGTGCCTTCAGTGCGTTTGGAGAGAGCGATGAATCTGGAAACACCTGGTCAGTATAAGAAACATGATGACACAAACTTAAAATGATCACACTGTTACACTGTGAATTCACTAGATTATGTTTGTCCTCTCTGCTCTGTTGTGTGTGGACTGTGGGCTCCCTCATCTGTCAACTTAGTGTTTTATTGGTTTAATCCATGCATGACTTCCTGTCCCCCTTGATCTGCTTTTTGTAAATTGGCGCATTAAAGTTCTGGCATACAGCAAAAAACAGGAGGCTTGGGTATGTGATACAGAGGAGTCAGACCTACCAGTGTGGGGACACACAGTTTTAGATGACATGGATTGACTTGGATTGAAACCTATCTGATCTGATGCTGTGACAGAGCAGAGTCAGACCGGAGAGACCTCGAATGTATTTTAGCCTGTTCAGAGTCAGGGATATTAACCGTCTGCACATAACAGTTCAGGTTAACAGTTTATTCATTTTGAATCGTCAGATCTTTCATTTAGCTTCAGCTTATCCAGGGCCCCAGCTGGAGCCAGACAACCTTTCACACGCACACACTCACAGGCAGTTTAAACTCACCAATTAACCTAAAGAGCATGTTTTTGGACCATGTGAGGAACCTGGAGAGAATTTTGTTTTACTCTGAGTTCTGTTTTATTTTCAAAAACCGTGACGCTCTAATCATCTTTGCTTGAACACCAAAAACTTTGTCCGACACAGCAAACTGAAAGGAATGCATCAAAATTTAATACGTTACATTTTCTGTTAGACCTTACAAGCACACTGAAAACAGCACTATTAGGCAAGCTTCAAAAAAATTTTAAAAATAAGATGGAGGGGTATTTTCCAAAGAACTAGGCTATTTTTGAACAGATCAATCATATGGCAGAGTATAAAAAGAATCGACCCACAGAGTGTCTTAAGGCAGAAATACATCACCACACTGATCAGATAGATTTCTATCCAAGTCAATGTGAGGGGCTTTCACACTGGTATGTGTCACGGCACATACAGAAGGAGGCTTGAGATGCAGTACCGGGATATGATCCAAAACTGCAGTCTTAATTCAAAGAAGCTGAAAAACTAGGATGCAGGACGAGAGACAGGAGACAGGAGACTGAAAATGGGGTTTTAACACATAGAACACAGTAACTAGAATGCTTGATAGCTATGATGAGGTAAGTTGATCTAGCAGGGTGTGAGAGGATTCACTGAGGCTTTAAAGGGACAGAGAGTGCAGAAAACAAGACACAGGTGAAACACATTGGGAAGGGGCCGGGGGGGCAGTTATGGAACTGGAAGAGAGGCAGACAGGTGTTAGCAAAATAAGACAGGGACTAAAACCCACAATGATACAAAGTAGAATGGACAGATAACCCTTACAATATGGTTCTGGTGTTGGAGCCATTTGGATTCTAACCTAAATGGTTTCTAGTGAACCAGCTCAGGTTAATACCAGTTTAAAGGGAGAGGGCTGTACCGCATTTTATTAATGTGGAATTGCTCACCAATGATGTCACAGTTGGCAAGCTGGAGCCAGTTTTTTTTATGTCAACTATTCAGGTTTCAGTATCTGGAACTAATACTAGGAATGAAAACCCTCTGAGTCAACACCACACTAGCTCCACCCTATTGTAGCCAACTCCCTCCCTGCTTCGGCAGTGGATATGCAACACTCCTATTTTTGATGCTAGGGCTGTGGTGCATCAATTCACCTCAGGGTAGATTGAGAGGGACAGGAAGTCGCACATTGAAATCCCCTGAAAACGCCTTGTTACTTCCATAATGAAACAAACCATTTCATAACTAGATGGTTTTTATCTTGAGTGCAACAACAAACTTGGGAGGTTCTGTTATGAGCCTGATTAAATATTCAGCCGATGTCAGTTGACAGATGAGAGAGTATAAAGTCAACATACAATGGAGTGGAGACCCGTCTGGTGTATTCTCTACATTGGGGTGAAAGTGGAGAGAAGTTCATCACTGTGGGCAACATCAAGCAAACAGTTCCCAAGGCATAATGCTGTTTAAATTGAGATGACAAAAATTAAAGACTGAAACACCAAAAACCAATACTGGATGGATGTCACCTATAGGTCCATAGGCAGACATGGCTCTGTAGTGGAGATCACTGCATGGGCTCAGTTTTCAAACAAATGTAAAGTCCATCTGTTCTGTTAACTCTCAGATCTGTTAATACTAATGTTTCACACAATGTCACAAACTTTCTGGTATTTGGTTGGAATTTGAACTGAGGAGGAAGTTAAAGCCATCCGCTGTTTCTGCTTGATTTACACAGCTGACAGTATAACTTAAGGTTACAAGTTTTGATGATGTTAAAAATAAAGTGAAAAATGGAAATGATCAGAATTAGAGAACTCATCAAAGGGTTTGGTTGCATCAGCGGTCAAGGAACATTTCAAATACTGTATCTAAAGCTGTGAACATTTTCATCTTAAATCTCACACATGATTTGATGAGCGGACATTAACTGACACGCAGAAGCAGTGGGAGGCATTTGGCACAAGTGAGTGTCCTAATAATTTACTTTGTTTAGAAACCTGCCAGGAAATATTAATATTTGCATTTAATGGTCTTACAGCACAGTGCCTCAGGGGGATCTTTGTGTTTGAACGGATGCTGGGCAGTTTGGCAAGCGTTGAGAGTGTGTGGGTGTTTGTGGTGAGGGGAGATACAGGGACTTGGGAGTTCAAACAGACTTTGAAGAGGAAACAGGATTGGATCGTCAAAATCAAATACTGCTGGGCTCTAAAACAGACCCTTAATAGAGCAAATATGCAGACTTAATTTAGAGCTGTGCTGATCAGCAGTAGTGAAGAGGAGCAGGTTAAATGTCAGCTGTTAAGCATCAGTCTCACATTTGCCTCTTTTACCTCATTGTTTTGTTTTCAGAGCCACAAAATTTTCTCCATCCAACTACTCTTCAGCTGTAGCTTGTCAATTATTTCCCAATCCCAGATGCAGCCAGTTAGATTGCAGCTTACATGTTCACATAAAGGGGCACTAGGCTGAAAGCAGTCAATTCCCCAGGGTGCTTGCTTTTGCTCCTCATGGGCTCACATTGAGATTAAATGTATGCAACATTGCTACTAGATCCCAAGAGGAGAGAGTAGCGCTTTCTGCTTAGGTAAGATTTGTCAACAGTTGTTTCATAGCTCTCTTTGGTATGTGGTTGTTATTTTACTTCTCAGAAAACAAGATTTTTAAGAGCTCATGCAAAAAAGGCTCTGGTTGGTTTCAAAACCAAAACCCATTGTCCTCTAAATCAGTCTCCTTTCTAATGTCGTAACATGCCAGTGTTTCATATACACCAAGAAAAATCTGGCACTTCTTTTTTTCAGTGTTAAACAAGTCTCAGTTGTTTTTAGTCTGTGTGCTGCTTTACCCCAGAAAATCTTACCTTCCACCTCCAGGAGAGATATAGTCACATATGAGCTGAAACCTGAGGACTCTTTCTACATGGGAATAACTCTAAGCTCCTGATACAAGTTATTTTTTCCAAAGCTGGGAGGTTAAAGTCTCACGCTGGCATGAGAGTTGTTGGGATTTGGTTTTGCAGGTTTTGGTCATCAGTGAGAATTACTAAAAGTTGGACACATGATAAGCATGTTAATTTTTATGCAGTACATCATTTAACATCAAGTATCCATGTTGATGTTGTGTCAACATTCCTGCTGATTTATGATTATATCCTTCCAGGCTGACTGCTTTTGTCATGAGGACATTTGGTCAGGGACGAGATTTCATCTATGTGGATCCGAAAGTCATTGACGGAGCTAGAGCATGGCTTTCCAAACTGCAGAATAAAGATGGCTGCATCAAGTCTGTGGGGAAACTCTTCCACAACGAGATGAAGGTAGAGAGACTTCCTTCTGAAATGAGTTCCTCAGCTTCCAGTGTTACACAACGGCAGTCACAGTCCCCAAAACAGGATTGATCTAACACTTGAAATATTTCCAAACAAACACTCATGTCCTGTTTTTTTGTCAGGGAGGAGTGAGTGATGAAGTGACTCTGACAGGGTATGTTGTTATTGCCTTTCTGGAGCTGAAAGTAAAGCCCTCGGTGAGTTTAATATCAGCTCAAAGTCATTTTGTCACCTCTCATTTCAAACCATTTTATAGTCCAATAGCTGACTCTTATATCCTTGCATGCCTGTTGGGGTTAAATATCTGTATCTCCCCCTGTGCTCTAGGACCCCGTGGTGAGTAAATGTCTGGATTGTTTGAGGAATGCGCTGAAGGGTAAAATTGACAACTTGTACACCAAGGCCCTGCTGTCCTACACCTTCACTCTGGCTGGAGACGCTGTAATAAGGACCCAACTAATCACTGAGCTGCACTCAAAGGCCACCACAGTGGGTAAGTAAATCATTGCTGAGATCTGCACTTCACAAGAAAACATCCGTCAACACAAAAACAAATCTCAAAGACAGCATCAGAAAGAAGATCTGCTTTCCCCTGGTTGTTCAGATTAAATGTGTGCAGATTTTCAAACTGCTACATGGTCATAAGGTGTAAAAATCCCTGAATTTGTCTGTAAACTGAAAATAAACTGTTCTTGAAATATCATGAGGTTGGCACAGGATCTTCAAGAGACTTGTTGATGTAATGAGGTCATCACAAAAGGATCTCTTAACTGGTTTGTGACACGATGAAGAGTTGAGCGCCCTCTCATAGCTGGTAAATCAAAGGGAAGGGGGTTTGAGGAGTGGGGAGCCTTAAAAAGACAGCAGCTTAAGGGTTTTCTAAAACAGCAGTGTGAGAAAAATATATCTTTTGAGCTGTAAACCATGTAAAGATACCACGGGGGCACCAGAGCGCAAGACCAGACACTACAAAAAGTCTGTAACTCACTGGCTGCTATATGCGCCCCAAGATGTCATTTACGTTTTTCAATGGGAAGGGCCGAGGGACGGTCTGGCAGAGTGAATCCATCAATATCAGGCTTGTAAACTAGTGTACTGATGGACTGAGCCCTGTAGGTGGCAGCAGTGCTCTCTTTGGTTGAGAGATCAGCAAAGATTATGAGAAGAGAAGACAAGAAGAAAAAGTTCAGGCAGCTCACACTTGAATGGAGTTTGTGTCATGATAGTGGATAAAAGACAACAGTGATCATGGAGATGATCAAAAAGACAGAACTTATAGTGACAACGCTCATTTTCTATATATTTTGGGGTCAAAAATAAGTGTTTTTGGTAAAACCAGCCTGCCAATCACCCAAGACTGGAAAAAGGTAGGAAAAAACTTTTAAACCTGGTAGTTTCAGTTTTTACATAGCCATAGTTCACAACACTGTGTGGGTCTTTAAAGGTGGAGCTCTCTGTTCTGAAAATGGGCCAATGAGTTAAGGAACCAAAAAGACAAAATATGGTGAAAAAAATACTATAGCCTCAGTTTTTGAGCTGTTCCGGTCTCATTTGCCAAATAGATGTTTCCAAAGCAGACTCTATTGTCATTGCTGTCTGTCATGTGGAGTCCTCCAAGGTTCAGTAAAGGGGTTCATCCAGTTTTTCTCTTTTAAAGAAAGTGTTCATTTCAGCTGAAGTTGTCTTGGAACTTCTGGTAGATGTTTTTATTTTCAAAAAAGCTGGACAATGGAACTCGACAATCTGTAAAATCTTGAACAAAGGATACCAGCACCGGAGTATTTATTCAGCAGACAAAGTGACTGATAAACCAATGACGCCTCCTTTGTTCCGTCTGGCAGGAGGCTCTCGTCACTGGGTCAGACCCGGGGCTTCCACGTCTCGTCTGGACTCTCTGGAGGTGGAGATGACCTCCTACGTGCTGTTGGCCTTGCTCTCTGCTCCCCCAGAGATGGCAATAGATGGTTTTGGTATTGCTTACTCTGTCACTATCGTCAACTGGCTTGTTAAGCAGCAGAATGCATTTGGCGGCTTCTCCTCCACACAGGTAGAGAAAAATCCACTGATTTCCTTTGTGAGAAGATCTTCAACTCCCTACCTGCATTTAAAGACACATTTCTCCTCCTTGCCCCCTAGGACACCGTGACGGCCCTCCAGGCTCTGGCTCTGTACGCTTCTATCACCTACAAAAAGGAGGGCACAATAACAGTGACTGTGTCGTCAGAGGGAGGCCAGAACATCAAGTTCCATGTGGATCAGAGCAACAGGCTGCTGCTCCAAGAGGAGATTCTGAACCAGGTGCCTGGAGAGTACACGGTGCAGGCCGCGGGAGAGGGCTGCGTGCTGGTGCAGGTATGATCAACAACAGGAAGAGCTGTTGAAACTATGAGCAGAGTAACATGATAAATCATAGAAACCACTGCTGTGCTGTCAGGGTGGCAGGATTTTCCTCCTTCTACCTCAGTTATCTTCTCTGCTTCTTATTTGGAGCCACAGAGGCTGGAGTCTGTCACAGCTATCATTAGAGCCAGTGTCAGGTCTGCTGTCAGTCACAGGGCTGACACACAGCAGTCAAACACCCACACCTAAAGACAATCCAGGGTGACCAATCAAGCTAACAAGCATGTCCTGTTTGTGGGCTGTGGGAGGAAGCTGGAAAACCCCAGAGGGAGAGTGTGCATGCACTGAAAGGACATGCAGACCCAGCAGTTTTTTCAAGCTGCATCACACAAGTTGAAAGGTATATGAATAGACAAACAAATACTGGAGAAATATATTCTTCCAAACATCAGGAAGCTGATATAGTTCTATATGAACTGGTGTCACAGCGGTAACAGATGTGTAAAATCACATTTCTTGGACACTGCCTAAATGTTGAGTATTTACTTTAAATCCCCTGTGAGGAGGTAAAATGAAATTTTTGTCCGGAGAAAAAACTTTGTTCAGGACAGAATCAAACAGTGTGACAAAGTCCATCTTTAATCACAGGGGGAAAACGGACAAAATATCAAGCTTTAATATTTATAAGTTGCAGAAATCCCCACATCTGTCCGTTAACTGATCTAAACTGTTCTCTAAACCTAAGAAACAAAATGCAGAAATAAGCAAATGAAAATAACCACACTCATGCAAATCAGTATACCTAAACAAATAAACTGAATGCATTGACTACCAAATGAAAATAACCACACATGTAATTAGATAAACAGAAAGCAAAAATGAGCAGATGAAAACAACCAAACTCATGCGAATAGGTTGACCCAAATAAACAAACTGGATGCAAAAATATCACAGGAAAGTAATCAAACTCATGCAAACAAAAACAATTCACAAAAAAGATACCAAATTCCCACAAAATGCCAAAATCATAGAAAAGACAATAAATTACCCAACCCAAACTATTTTAAGAGATTATAAAATAGACTGTAAGAATTTGCTGTCAGCAACTGCAGGAGCAGGGCAAACCTGGGACTATGTACATCAACGTCAGCTGCGCCCAAGCTGACGTTGACGTTGAAGGCGAAAGTGCACAGGGAACAAAAGTCTTAACAGGGGATCCAGAGACCAGACGGCCCTTCTACACAGGTTTCAGATCTCTAAAGTCGGTTGTGTCCTTGGGTCAGAACAAACAGTGCCCATTCTGACAAGCCAGAAGCAGGAGATGAGCCGTGGAAGGGCTTGGAGCTAGAGGAAAAAGAAGGAATGGAATCAGCAGGCAGCATGGGACCCTACAGGCTCGAGGCAGAAAACAGCTACACACTCCAGGAGATGAGGTGCCACACACCAGGATCTCCTCCTGCAGAGCAACTCGTCCACCCAAGCACTGACATCCAGCTCCTGTTCCATAACAAGTTAGGTAAATTGTCACCCCTGCTCCCAGAGCACACACCACAATTTACAAAAGGACGTGAGAGCGCCTTACCTGGACAGTAGATCAAGGCACCCACAGTGATCCAGCAAACTGAAGGGGCTCCACAGAACCACAAAGACATCTGCAGCACATGTATTTTCCCCACAATGGAGCAAGCAAAGTGGAAGCGCACCTGTACTTATAGATACTGACTGCGCTCACCACGGTGGCAATCCAGCTACCAAAGAAGTTCTGGTCTACTTTCACTTTCACTTCCATTACAAACACATCACTACAGTTTCTGCAAGTCCCCAGGCTGAAGGGAGTTGCTCAAGTCCACTTCATGCAGATTCTTTTCACAGCCACTTTAATGACATGTTGGAGGGGCAGGCCTCAAACACTAAGGTGTTCTCAGCAGCTTTAAGGGAGAGTTTCAGTCTGAAGTTTCAATATCTCAGAATGTTAATTTAACAGTCTTAAACTATTATACTTATATTCACAGAAAAATGTACAGGAGGTACAGGAATGACAGGAAGTATTTCTTTAGAAACCCTTTGGCTCAAGTGAAACAATAAGTGCCCCATGTTTTAACTTGAATTCAAATTTGCTGTCACTCTCCACAGATGTCAATGACTTACAACATCCCCCCTCCTAATGACTTCTCCACCTTCAAGATCTCCGCCAAAACCCTTGGTGAATGCGAAAAAGTCAAGCCACAGGTCCTCATCTTCATAGAAGTTGGGTACTGTGTTTCTTGTTTGGTTCTAGTTATCATTAGTAATTGTTTTGGGCTTCAGAGGAGACTCAGAGGCAACGCACACATCAAATTTCAATTCTGTAAATTAAGTCCTTTATAAAAAAGTCCTATAAACATCGGTACCATGTAACACAGGTCAGTTCATCTGATGAACTGAATCTGGAAAGAAAAAAGTAGTGTGCTGCTGAATAATCATCTGATCCTTAAATATCTATATGTTCTCATGCACTGGAGTAAGCTCTGCATTTTCGAGTTGTTTGAAGCATTTACAGTTGCTAAAATTAGCCTCAGTAAGCCATTTGTCATTTATATTTGCACGGAGAAAATTAACTTATAACATGTACCAACTATTGACTGCATTCAGGATGGACTGTATGTCTTCATTGTCTGCTACTGTGAGATGAAAGTGGAGTTTGTGTGTGTGCAGCTTTAACGATGATCTAAGAGGAAAGACCAACATGGTGATCCTGGAGGTCAAGCTGCTGTCAGGATACACTCCGAATGAGGACTCTCTGAAGCGGGTCAGTTCATCCACAACTTCCCAGTGTTAAACTCTCAAAGTGTTTGTCATATGATCTGAACTCATGTAGCTTATTCCAAATATCTGAGCAAACAAACCTATGTCTGTGTGGGCTTTTGCAGCTTCTGGAAACTAAAATTGTGAAGCGCGTGGAGGTAGAAGACGGGCGCATCATGATCTACCTGGACGAGGTAGGAAACTCTCATACCGGACCCTATTTGTCAGTTTTGCATTGGAATTGGTGCAGATTTGGGTGTAGAATCAAGCTTAGGGCAACGTTCAGGTGTTACTGGTATGTGTATACCAAGGCCATTCAGGGTATGCGCCTGATCAGGTTTTGATAAATCCAGCAGTTGAGAACAATCACCAGGTTCATCTGACATAGCCCACAGAATTTACAACATGGTTATGTAGAGCTGATGTATTTAAACTCATATTCTGGCAGCTTTAAACAGAAAATGTTGGCACTTGTTTTTTAAAAAAAGTTTTCTTAATTTTTTTTTTTTATTAAAAAACACCACATTTTTTTAGGGGGGCTTGAAAGCAACAAAGTAGGCCTAATGACACCACTGCCACAAGATGAGCTGATGGGTTGAGATCTCATATAAGGGAATGTCTTTTGTTGTTAAATAGTTCACTTTGTCGCACATACACAGTTCAGACCTTTATAATGATATTGTTTGGGATTAAACTGTAATCTCCACCGTAAATCCTATGATTGATATGTCTGGCTTAAAAACAAAAATCTGAAATTTGATCCAGTGTCCCCTGAATATTCTCTACAGGGACTTTATTGTACACATTATATTAAGCCGCTGCAAATAGCCTCTCTAGTTTTCAAAATTAAAATGATGCATGAAACACGTTTTTATACATGGGAAAATCAGTGAAATGTTGATAACATGTTCTGTGACTTACAGATCTGTGTGTAAATATGAGTGTTTATCAAGTTTTTGGTCCTACGCACATTTTTCAAATGAGGGCCAATGTGTTTAATGATCAAAAAACAGCGCTGTTCTCTTTTTCTCTAGAAGTTAATGTTAAGTAAAAAGCACTATTATTTTGTTCTGTTGCAGCTCCAATCTGACTTCCAAGTGCGGTTTGAGGTAACTCTTGAAAAAGACACAGAAGTGACTGTCAGTGATCTGAAACCAGCTTCGATCAGAATCTACGATTATTACAAGACAAGTAAGAGAACATGATTTTCCCTTTTTTTTGTCTGGGGGGGGGGGGCACGTTTGTCCTTCCTCCCTCACACTGTGGTGTATCTAAATATGTCTTTTGTTTCCAGGTGATGAAGCATCCATTGACTACACTTCGCCCTGCGAGTGAAGCAAGTGACATTTTAATACTCTGTTGTTGTTTCTGTTGTATTAATACAAACGTGGTACAGGGCAAAGCTATCACAGCTGTAACTATAAATAAATACACTACATCCTTCGCATCTTGGGGGAAAGTTATCAAAAAGTTGAACAAAAGAAATATTATATGAAGAATGAGATCTGCTCCGAAAACAAATGCAAGCCTTCATAAGAATCATGTCTTTACAAATGTGGGTGATGGGGCTCATGGGAAATAGAGTCTTTACCCACCAAAGGTGTCATTACAGTCAACACTAAATGATAGTCCTCACAGAGACTTCTATCCAGCTCCTATACCTGGGATTAAAGTCACTTGACAGTGTGTTAAAATTGCATGTTTGTGTATTGAAGAAATGTTATTCATGTGTTCCCTCCACAGGTGAAAGCAGCATTAAGGTTTAAAGAACAGACAGGTGAAGATCCCGCTGTAAAGACTTAAAGGACTACTTCCTGTAACAAAAATCACTGTATCAAAAGAGAAACTTCTCGACCTTTGCTTCTGTCTTTCACTATTTTTTCATTTAATTTGTTTTCGCCTTCCCTTTCCTTTTATTTTACTCTACCTTAATTCCTAAAGTTCATAATTAACCCATAATCAGTCACAATCTCTCATTGAATACTGCTGTCTCTGAATCCTTCACAATTAAACCAAGTCAAGCTGCCATCACAGTGTTGTTCTTTATTTCAGAGCCTTGAGTAAACCATTCACCTGAGTGTTGATTGGGTGAGTTATTCAGCATCTGGGAAAATAAGTAAAAAATGCAGAAAGCAACTTCACAGTATATCTAGTCCATTTCTTTTCAACATAGATAAAAGTAATGTAACACCACAGACAATCAACCAACGACATGTATGAACCATGCAGCAAGCTCCAGCTGAGAGACATGAAGTTGATGCGGAAGTAAAAAAATCTGCAGTTCCTTAAATGTCCACTTGGGGTCGGCTGTAGAAACATCCTGTTTGTAAAACAGGATTTATCAGTATCAATGTGTCAATGTGTACAGGAAAGGCAGCCGCTCAACTTCACCATCAGGAAACTGTGCACAACTTCAACACGCTTTATATCGCCTGTAAAAGTTTGTCACGCTTGCAGATTCTTGACGGTGTGTGCAGAAGCAGAGCACATGATGAAATTTGTACAGAGCTGAATTTATGTTACTCTGTGTTTCTGCAGCAGCTCTGAATCTGACAGGATGCAAATATTATTTTGTAATGTTTGCTGCTTTGTGCTCTCTTGATGTTCCATGTGAACAAAACTCTCAGACCACAAGCTGCATCTGCCTGCTCCAACTGTTTCAACTTTTCTGGCTGTGTTTCTATACAAGATAAAAATGAAAAGTAAACTTAGTGTACACACACACACACACACACACACACACACACACACACACACACACACACACACACTCGTCTCCCAAATCCATCACTCCTTACTTTAAATCAGGGGTCTTCAACTTTCTTCAGACCAAGGACTCCCTGACTAGTGGAGAGACAGGTGAATTTTCACGGCATTAAAAAAACATATTGAAAGCACGGTTCAAAAAACACATTGGGTCTTAAACAATAATTTTGCCATCAGCACATGCCGTACATTTTTCTCTAACCCAGTGGTTTGGAAGACATTAGGATCATGAGTTCGTCCAATCAGAAGTTTAGCTCATCCCACATGACTGACGGGCGTCCTATAGCTGTTAGAAAGGAAGCTCAAAGCCTGTGTTATGTCCAATATGGCTACCGTGATCGATCAGCTTCATTTCATTGCATCAGGAACGGGCAGGCGATGAGTAAAAATGTAAATATCTGACAGCATTTACAAATATTAAAAATTGCCTAATCAACCAAAAATGTCATGGACCACCTGCTGAAAATCTCTGCTTTAAATGATTTGTAGCTGATTTACACCAAGACAGAACAGTTGGTGTTGTTTATCAAAGTGGTGACAGTAAAAAATATGAAATGACAGAAAATGAAGGATTGTTTTATTGAGTGATTGAGGGATGAAAGATTTGGCTCTAAAACTCTTTAATCATCACAGTGGCTTCATTTTTATACCAGCAGAAGTGGCTGCTTTTCTGATTTGCATCTTTCCTTCTTTTGCTCCCTGAATTACATCATGTATGACTGTTTTTTGCGCTTTTTCTGAAAATTGTTCCCAATCTCCTCAGCAGACACTTTTTTCATCCCCGTGAAGCAGGTGGTGAGTTTACATCCTTTGCCTCTGCTGAAGATGTTCAGAGAACTTATAGTCTGGTGTGGTTTACACCGAGCAGTCAGTGGATCTGAGGAGTGAGGTCTATTTTGGTGCAGAGAGTGGGAGGTGAAAGTGGAGCTGTTTGCTGATTTTGAAGAGAGTGTAGGTGTGAAACGCTGTGTGGAGTAATGTGATAAACGTGCTGTCAGAGTTCATTGAGCACACACTGTGTCTGACCCAAAACAGGCTCAAGTCTGGGCTCAGAGGACGATTCAGTCATGAGATTCATTCAGATCCATGGTAACTGTACTCCATGAAAGAAGAAAACTGTGGTTTAAATAAATCAGATTATCCATTAACATAAGGTTTGGGATTGATTGACTTTATACAGCTGCTACTTTTGACGCTTATTCAAAAAAATCTGAAGAAAAAGGTCTATTGTGTCCCTAGGGGTCTGGCATCACAAGTCAAACAAGTCTCTGTAAGACTTTTTATACACATAAAATTCCTAAACTGAAGGACAACAATAAAAATGTTTGCAATCATTTTGGTGGAAAAAAAAAACAAAAACAAACGGGAACAGCCCTGATCGATCTCTATTTGGAAAAAGGTGCTGCAGAATTAGAAAAAAGAAAAGTAACTTGAGAGACACAGAGGCAATGACGGAAATTGGCCTGTTGACCGTTTTACACTTTATCATCAAATCAGGTGTCATCTCATCTGTTTCTACCTTGAAATCTTACTATCCTTGACTTGACAGGTAAATCTGAGTCATGTTGCATCTAATAAGACACTTTTTTTGTTTTTTGTACCAAAAACAAGACATGACTCCCGCTGCCCCAGGCAAAGCTTTCAATTTGGGACTTGTTGCTCTGATTTAAATGCACCCACTTTTTTGGTTCTTCTCTAAGAGGTTTGTCTTTTTCCTCCACTAAAAAGAATTTTGCTGCAACAGGAAAAGGGACAAACGGATGATACTAGATCTTTCTACATTCTTCATTATTGTCTTAGATGCTGCAGCTGCCCTTAGAGTTCCTGGGGAAGCCCTGACACAGTTTTGGGGTCTGAAAAGAAGGACAGCTGTTTGCAATGGTATCTGTGAATGAGACCAGTCTATGCACTGTGATTAGCTGGCACACAAAGGGGCCAATTTTGCCCTAAACGAACACATGCTGGCTCTAAATAGCTTTACAGTGACATGGATAACAAAGGAGCAGAGTGACACTGTTTGTTCTGTTGTGGTAAATTTAACCTTTTGTTCCCACTTTGTGAATTAGACAGTGTTATTTGTCTCATTTGTACAGGTTTAGCAGGCACAAAAATCACGCAATCCTTTGAGAATCAAGACCTGGGTGACAGAGATGAGACAGGAGCAGCTAATTAATCTGCATTAAGGGCACTGACAGCTGTTGCGTGTGCACCGCTGGAAGCAAAGACTGCAGGCTGTGTTTTTGTACTGCTGCCTGGCCCTGAAAGCAGAAAACATCTATCAGCCTCCATCAGCACGGATGGAAACGAAGCTCTGATGAATGTCAAATTGCGCTCATCTAACCCCCCCTTAGAGGAATGCTGACAATCACTTGTACTAACAAGTCAGGTAGTATCTCTGACGAAACACTCAGAAACCGCTCCCTCGGGGGGTGATCTGTACTTGTCCTGTGTGTGAAGGATTGTGGGCTGTGAAGGGAGGAAGGGGAGGGGCTGAGAGATGGAGCAGTGTGAGGGATAATAAGGCAACAAATTGGGATTAATGAGGACAAATTAAAACAGGAAGGAGGGGAATAGATAGATTGCCGACAGGAAGCTGACGCCCCGATACACAAACTGTCACAGTAATCAATACCTGGTTGTGCTTTCAAAATAAGAGCCCGTATGTGTGCACAGGTGAGTAAGGAGGTCAAAACTACCGTCCCTGAGGTCGGCCTAAACAACACCAGAATCTGCTGCTGGAGCTCAGTGACCACAGAGTGGACGCTTACAAAATGTGACTTTTCTGGGTAAAGTGATTTATTTTTGTCCATTAAAAACATAAACATATCACAAATGAGAAATTCCCACCACAGCTCTTAAATCTGCTTTATCCTCTACAAAGAGAGCATTTAAATCCTTTGAATTTTGGAAAAACAAAAAAGCAAGAATTGTTTTTCAACCTCTAGTTGACTTTCATATCAAATCATCCAAAGACTTCTCAGGGCGTCTCCTCCTCCTGTGTTTTAAGTTTATGACATTGCCTCTAAAAACAAAAACAACATCCATCTGGGCTACACCAGAGCTTTTTGACGGTTTTGTGTTTTATTTTTCCCCTAAAAATTAGTCAAGGAAATCCAGTTTGATGTTTTAGCTTGGACCGAGGTTCGGCCCAGATATTCTGTGAGTTACACACCTGATTTTTAATCTCTGGAGGAGTTTTTTAGGTTATTTTTTTAATGAAGTCAATCTCTTTTAATACCTCTCTCTGTCTCGCTCCACCAGGCTGAAGGAACACCACAGTCGGTCAGTCACAACAACCACCTCTGACCTGCAAGTGAGCAGTTTTCCTTATAAATCTGTTGATATTCCACATCCTGCTGTATGGATACGTCTCTGGGTCAAAGGTCAGGATTCAATCAGACTCTTCTGAGTTTGTAAGATCTTATAGATGGAGGAAGAGGAGTGAGAAGCTCCAGTGGATGTTGTTGCATAAATTTAGTGACTAACTGAAGAAACAAGAAAAGTAACAGTGTATTATTTTTCTTTTTATGTGGACAGGCCGCAGTTTTGTTTTTTGTTTTTTTTCCTGTTGGATGACTTGTGGTGTACTGAGCCAACAAAACAAACATGAAAGAGTTTGTAACACATGGAAAGACCTTACGTTAGTTCATGTTCCTCTTAAAGCTCTCCTGGATGTGTGTGTGTGTCACTCGCGTTTCTCTCTGCTCCCTGTGTTTTTCAGAAAAGCCTGTAATGGAGAAAATGTCACTTGAGCTGCCTGAGAATTTTCTTTGAGTTCAACACAGGCATCATCTCTGTTGTGGTTGATGGACAGTGTTTAAGCAGGTAACAGGTGACAGAGAGTGTTTCATTCTGCTGTTTCTCCCAAAGCCTCTGACCTGTGAACGTCTGGGCTGTGAGTCTGTAAAGGAACTTTTTCCCCTCCAGTTTGGTGAATTTGTTCATGTTCTTGTAGAATTTTAGAGACAGCTTAGATTCAAGCAGAGGGGAGGCCTTTACAGTGCCTTTGGTAACTGGGATGAATCTAGAAAAACCTGGTTCTCACTGAAAGCTCCATCTGTCAGAGCCACATTTTTTTCTATTTTTTTTATTTATTGTTTCATTCAACCCACTTTGCAACTCGTTAAACTACCTCATTTAATATCTGCATTCTTGCACTCCACACCATTGCACTATTATCATATTTTTAGCCTGTAAATACTAGTCTTGTCTATTTGCTATTCTTTTGTGTTTATAGTTGTTGATAACACTCTTCATGCAAAATTTTTATGATTACTATTTTACCTTTTATGCCTTACCACTACCTTGTACAAGAGAGCACAGTATACAACAGCAAATTCCCTATATGTTCAAGTATACCTGGCGATTAAAGTTGATTCTGATTCTGACTCTGATTTATTATTCCTAAAAAGCTGAGATGAATCCAAAGATCACACACCTCTCAACGAGACTGAGATAATCTTTACAGTTTGTGTCTGACAGCTTCTGTAAACAACATGGATGACGTTTGGGGTTTTTTGTGCCCAAGATAATCCAGAGAGCACAGAACAAAGGCTTATTTCAACATTACAGGGACTAACTACAATGGCAGAAACCATGTTTGAGTACATTTGTGCACTTTGCATGTTCTGAGTTCCTTTGCATGTTCTGAGTTCCTGAGCAGCTGCAACCCCTCAAAAAGAAGAGAGGTGGTTATTTTCTTTCTCCATTTTGCAAGTAGTTTGGGGAAAATAACTACTCTGAGAGCTTTTGTGGAACTGATTTTCTTGACTAAAATTGTTTGAACAGCCAACAAACTTTAAAATGTCAACTTTGAATTTGATTCAAACCGTGGAGGGAGCAGCAAGCACTCAATGCCTGTTCACTTCATTTACACACCTGTCACTAAGACTCAGGGGTGAACGTTTAGCATAATAGCACCCAAAATACTATAAATAAAGAGAAGTCCTCACTTGTAAAGCTCATGATGCATTCTTGTTGCATCAGCATCCAGGGCTTACTGACTTAAAATCTGATACAGAGGGAACACGTTCAGTTCTTAACTTCATCCAAAGGCAAAATCAAGAGTGACACCCAGACTTGTCGGAGGAGTTGTTAAAGCATCTTAATAATTTCCTTTGAAGAGGAACCTTCTAGAAATATAAATATCTGCTATTAACAGGCGTAAAGTGGGTGCTGGGCAGTTTGGCAGGCAGTGAGTGTGTGTGGGTGTGTGTTTGTGGTGAGAAAAACTAGGGCTCTAAAGTGATAAATATAATTTAATTATCCAACTCTAGGGTGACTGCTTCAGTCCTTCTTTTGGGCTTAATTGTTCACATTTGTGGAAAACAAGCACATTGAAAAGGTTAAGTGTAAGCAATTTAGTGAAAACAACAATTAATCATTATCATGATCTGCTTTTTCCTCCAATAGAACAATGGGGCTTCAGGTTGTGCAGGGGCATCAAACAGCGGCTGACTATGTTGAGATATTGCAGGGGGACGTCCTTCATGACTGAGGGCCCTGGTTTGTGTGCTGATGTCTGGGTTTTTTGACGAAACAATGCTGCCCCTTGACAAAAGACTTCTTCCAGAGAAATAATCTCACTCTTTTGGAACATCCTGCGTGTTTTTCCAGTTTTGGGGGCTGTGGTCTTAAACTTTTGTAAAAGTTACTTTTTCAGCTTTTGTGCCTTTATTTGGATAGAAGAAAGGACAGGGGACAGTGTAGGAAACAGAGGAAGAGTGGAAAGTGACATACAGGAAAGTGGCCACAGGCTGGCTACAGATATCATTTTTTGTCTTCTGATGTGTTGAATAAGACATTTTTCTGTACTTGTCACATGACTGTGGCTCATATTGAGACTAATTAGACAAAACGCTAACTTTCTGTTTTTATCTGACATGTTTCCCTTTTTTCTCTGGAACTTTCAAAGTAAAACATCCATCCATCCATTTTCTATACCGTCTATCCTGCTAATCAGGGTCGCGGGTGGCTGGAGCCTATCCCAGCTGTCATTGGGGGAGAGGCGGGGTACACACTGGATTGGTCGCCAGTCAATCACAGGGCTGACATAGAAACAAACAACCATTCACACACACACTCACACCTACGGGCAATTTAGAATAATCAATTAACCTAGCGTGGGCATGTTTTTGGACTGTGGGAAGAAGCCGGAGTACCTGGAGAGAACCCACGCATGCACGGGGAGAACATGCAAACTCCACATAGATAGGCCAACCACGCCCGAACGGGGAATCAAACCAGCGACCTTCTTGCCGAGAGGCTAGAGCACTACCCGCTGCACCACCGTGCAGCCCTTCAAAGTAAAACAATCAGGGTTTAAAGGAAATCAGTCAACATCCTGTAACAGTCATCTTTTAATAGATTTGACTAAACCATATTATTCATTCGTGAAAGTAACACATGAGACACACAAGGTACCAATAACACAGTATGGTCCGAGTATTGATTGTATTGGTAGTGTGTATGTGTGTGTGTGTGTGTGTGTGTGTGAAACAGGATCTACTTTCTTCAGAAAACCAAAGTCTCATGAGTGCTGGGTGACTTATTTTGCGTGTGTTTGTTTGTGTGCAGATGTGTGTGTGTGTTGTACCAGTAAAAAAAGAAGGTAGATTCATACACCTCTACCATACAATTCTTAAATGACAATAAAATTTCTAAAAATGACAAAAATAAGTAAAAATTGAACTTCTTTCCATACAATACTGTCATTTCAATAATAGTATTTTTTTCATTCAGACATCCTCTTTACAGTATATTTAGATTCCATTCTTTTGAACATAGATAACAACAGTAATGTTTACACCACCGACTATCAACAGACATGATTGAACAGCCTTGCCAGTGTTGAATAGTTTGGTTTGCACACTGTGCAGAGAAATTAAAGGCAAGGGGACAGAATATATTAAGGTCTTTTCACTAGTCATCTTTTTTTTTCTTTTTTTTCAGAAGTAAACGTGTCACTATTTCAGGCACCACAACCATGAATTATCATTGTTACTGAACCCACGCATGAAACTAAACCACAGTTCCACATGCTCCAATTATCACAGCGCAGTCCGACCTCTGCTCCTTCAAAATAAAAGACAGAAACAGCCTCCTGCAGCTGTCTCCAACAAACCCATCATTACAGTTTCAATGTGAGAATGATCATTAAGTGACAGTAAAGACGAGTCCAGTCAGTCACAGTCTGTTAAAGCTGTAGATCTCTGCGTCTCTTCTCAGGCGTTCAGGCCTTGGAGCACAGTGAGGAGATTAAACCCAGATCAGTCAAGTGGTTCGTTTAAGACGTACAACCAAAAATAAAAACATTTCATGACCCACCTGAAGAGGTCATGAACACCTACAATAGTGTTTTTACAGGAACATTTGAGCTGGGCATTGATTTATGAGCTGTTGTAGAAGGAGGAGAACTGTTTTTTGCTTCTGGGTGTACAGAAAATTTTGAACAGACTCAGACTAAAAGTTTAGACTCAATTAGCATGATTGTTTTGAATCACTATGAAGCACTTTGAACTGCACTTTATGTATATGAGGTGCTGCATTAACGAAAGCTGATTGATTAATTGATTGAAGGTCAAAATCTTGGATTTTTCATTGCATAAAGAACATCTACTGTTTCCTGGATCTCACGCTATCATTGTTGTTCCTGTGAAGACAGATTCTGTTGAATTGGACATTATGCTCATAGTTTAGAACTTAAGAAGCTTGCTAAAGTCTCCTTTGACTCTTTACCCACTCAAACATGTATGCATATATGCTGTAAAATTGGTCTAGTTTTGTTGCTGAGGCCTTAAGTTAAAATGTTTGGGTCTGCACCTGTAATAGAAAATGCAGTTTGGAAACAACTACTCTAAGCAGGAGCATTTTTTAAGTATTGAATCAATTAAGTTGAGATTTGGGGCAAAAGTGGGATTTTAGACTTGGTGGGTTAGTCTGAGCTGCAGAAGAGGCTTAAATAATTCTTCTTTGATGAAATTAGCAGCCATTCTCGATATTTTGTCCATCCAGAGTTTGAATAATGGGATTTTCTGATCCTCACTGAGCTCCTGGCCGTCTGATCTCTAACACCAGCAGCAGACGTCCCTTTAATGTGATGTCAGTCCATTGCCTGCATCACAGCTCAGAAACACAAGTCTAAATGCATTCATCATTCCATCGACGCCTCAGAGAGGCTGAACTCACTGACACATTGTCAACAACAACACTTATTAAAGGCACAGTTCTGAATTGCATTAATCTGTTTTTTTTTGTTTTGTTTTGTTTAAATCCTCCTGTGTGGTCCTGTGCAGGTGTGGTCTCTGTAGCGCCCTCTAGTGGAGATGCTTTAGGCTGGCAGTGATGATGGCCGCTTTCTCAAGTGAGCTAAAGGCTACTTGGCTGAAAGGTGAGCTTTGATACGTTTGCACCTATAGTTGGCGACACAGCGGCGTCACACACAAACAGGGAGATATTAACATATTCACGCCGACTATGAGAGTGTGGCAGCTATGGTTCGACCAATCAACAGGTTCCTCCACCTCTGACTGGTGGATTTCATTTAGTAAGTTTCCAACCATTCATTCTACATTTATCAATTTATTATAACTTAATATTGTGACATTTTGATAATACTTGTAATCAAGCTTTTTACTTGGGGTTAATAAATAACAAATACCGCACAAAACGTTGTTCACTATTAGTGTTAACATCAGCACCTCTTAATCAAAGCCTGCACTGGTCGAACCATAGTTAGAGCTGCAGAGTGGACACCTGAGCTGCAGCGGGTCAAAGTCTCGACAGAACACCTCCAGTTACTTTGGTAAGCCTGTGTGATGTGATATAAGAAGCATGAGGCTCTAAGTACCGTAATGTGCTGCAAATGCTACACTATACACTGCCAGTGTTTGAGGAGCAGCACTGTGGCGAGGTGAGCGGTGGACTTGGAGGATGGTGTGGATGTTCTTCTGTTCAAATAAAAGTGTCCCAGTCTCTGTTTACTGATGTATCATTTCTCATAGACTCATTCATCATGAGTAAGATTCATTCAATGATTTCACCTTCTGACTGAAGACTCTAAACTCTTTCTGTCTGAACTAATCATGATGAAACACTCAAATAAAACATTGGCATCATGTCATTTGGCAATATTCTCTAAAAGTAAAAAAAAGAAGAGAAAAAGAAAAGAAATCATATAAAAGTTTCAATAAACAGAAACTACAAGATCTCCATTTGGCAATATAGAAAGGCTTTTTGAAAGTCTTCGACAGGTATACATTTGGTTTATATACAGGTGTGTCTAAGTGTGTGTGTGTGTGTATGAGTGTGTGTGTGTGTCCTCCGAGGGCTCCCTTTTTCAATCCGAAAACAAACAGGTAGAAAACGTGGAGGTGAAAATGTCTACAAATCAAAAGGTGTGATTCAAAAGTAACAAAGAAGGCGTTTGTGTCCTCTGTGGACAGGAAACAGGAAGTGGCCAGTAGAGTCCCTGCCGATACCGTCTGCCCGTCACCTGTGCCGTCCCTGCGTCTGTCAGTTCATGAACTGGGTGTATCCCTCAGCTCCTGTAACGATCACGTCCATCCAGATCCTCATGGCCTCGGCCGATGGAGCCACCATGTAGTAGAGCCGGTCGTGGGTCTTTACACAGAAGGTCAGGGAGGGGTTCGGGCTCTGGGGGAGCGAACAAAAACAGGATGTGAGGGAGGCTTTCTTTATACAACCATTCATTCCTGGACCTCCTGCACTCTTCGTCTTAATCATTTTTTAACATTCAAAATGAATAAACCATTTAAGGATATTAAATCATCAGTTACAAGCAAAGACGAGATTTTTATGGACATAGTCTTAGAAGTGTTGTGGAGCCAAGCAGCAGTGTTTGCTGAACTGGAAAGCAACTTATAGTGGGCTTAACTAGAGACAGGTAAAGAGGTGGAGCCAGGGCCAGCTGCCCTGCTTACGTTAATGTGAGGGGTTCATGTTTAAAGCCTTCATCAGAGGGGTTAGAAAACACAGAAAACAGAGTGTAAAGTAAGCTTCGTGAAGTGATTTTGTACTAGGTTGTAAACGTTGGGGGAGTGTAGTCAGCCCCAAGTGGACACTCAAGAAACTGCAGTTTATATTCAAACTTTCACTCTTTGACACCAGAAGTTGCAGCTCGGTTAAAAGGCGAAGCAATTTTAAATTTAGAGTCTGTTAAAATTTGAAAAAGGGGATCAAGTTAAAAAATCAGACATTCATGTGGATTAACAAAGACTTCAGTCAGATGCAGTCATGTTCACAAAGACAGTTCAGGTCCTCAACGTTTTTAGAGTCTGGTTTTCTTTTTTTTTTCTTTTTTACTACACTACACCTCATTCAGTCACTGCATGTTGTTATGATCTGATGGACTGAAGTTATTGACTTCTTTCTCCCTCACATACTGAAAGGAGTAAACAAAGTTTGATCCACTAATTTCAAATACTGCATATGACACATCATACTCTCACTATAAACAGAAAAAACGCGGAATGGAGTCTAGAACAGATGGACTAAATATAATTTGAAGTTGTTTTATTCAGTATGTGCAGTGTTGCCACAAAGTAATCTGACTACTGATTACTCATTTAAAAAGTTATTTAGTTACTTGACTTAGTACCTGATTTTGAAATTGAATAATTTGTTTAAAGTCACACAACCCACAACCACAAAAGCAACATGAAACACACATCTCACTCCTCCCTCAGTTGTTGTTCGCATTTGTGTTGCTGGTTGCTTAGTATGTACATGCACAAGTCATCCTCATGCTAAAACGTGACTTGTGTAATACGTGATTTCACTCCATGAGGGTTAGGAAATTGAAAAAAATAGTTACGCACAGCCAATTGGATAAGTAAGTCCTATCTATTTACTGGTTTGGAGAGAGTAACATGTCAGATTACTCATTACTGAGAAAAGTGGTCATGTTAGTGTAACAGGTTACCACCATCTAGTAAGATCTTCGCCGTTAATGTTTAAAAGATGGTACTGTAAGGGCTGTCTGCATTTCCTCCCTCACAAGGAAGTGTACTGGTCTATCTGAAACTTTAGAACAGATGTTGAGCTTAAGACTTTAAAAAATACAAAAAACCTTTTGGGAGTCGTTAATAAAACCTGCTACCATGTGTTGATTATCAGAATAAAAAAAGATTGATTTTTTTGCTTAATTGCTTAAGTGTGCTTTAAAAACCGTCCAAAATAAGCTGCTCTGAACTTCTACAGGTACTTTTAATAAAACAGTGTCAGAAAGGCAACATTTTCTATGAATACAGTAATGTCAGCATTTCATGAAGAAAACATTTACATTTGAAAAACTGTTATTTCAAAGAGCTATAGCATTTTATTTTCCTCACATGCAAATTCTGCTTATTTGCATCTCTGTTATTTTCTTCCTTTGCTCATCGCCTGATCTTTCTGTCTTTCAGCCAACAGACTGAGCTTTTTCTCTGTAATGTGGCATTGGAAGTGACAACTAAAATCAAGGCTGCAGAGTTGATCAGAGCTGAGCAGTTAGAGGGTGACACACCATCAAACACACACACACACACACACACACACACACACACACACACACACACACACACACACACACACACACACACACGTTGAGATGAAGTGGCAGCAGCTGAGCTCCTGTTAGATGGTGTTGATCTCCTTTTGTAGGAAGTTTTTATTCCTTTAAAATAAACAATTTATCCTATTGGAGATATTTCTAATCACTTTTCATTTATATTCCCCATCACACTGCTTTTTTCTTCACTGTTGTGCAGAGCTGGGTGACTCTTCTCTTCATAAAAACATCCAAACATGCAAACATTCTTGTGATTAAAACACTTGACTGGTTTACACTGGGAACACTGGGAGGGACCAAGGGATCAAACAGGATTAAGTTGACAAAGAGGCATAAAAATCAGACAGTTTAAGATTATAAAACAGAAGTTTGGAGCATGCATCAGCAGCCATCCTCACACACAGCACACACACACACTCTGCAGTTTGGACACACTGGGGTTAGAACAGAAAGTGTGGATACATACACTGATATTCAAGTTGAAAAATCCCTTCTGTGACAGCAGCCGCCCAAGCAAAAAGCACAAACAAAGAGAAAAGAAGCGACAGAATGTGCAGAATGTTGGAAATGAAAGGTGAAAATAAACAGTGTGAAATAAATGAGAGGAAATGAGTGTTTGGAGGCGTACCTTTGTGGCACTGCGGAGGTGATCGTAGTACACCTCCTCTATCGCCTGGAAGTAGATCACACCTTTCAGCTTGGTCTCATGTTTGTCTGTGGGGAGGAAAAACAAGCAGGGTTTGGTCAAAGAACAAACTGACAGCTGCAGACTTTTTCTGCTGTGAGAAATCGAGGCTCATCACGTCCGTGTCACAGGGAATAACGACAGCAGGATGCAGGACACGGCCACGTTCAGGAGAGGAAATCAAACTTTGATCATGACCAATTTATAGTTTGTGATGATGGATGGAAAAAGACAAGCACAGCACTTTTCTCTCTGTTTTTAAAACCAATGGAGCTCTCATTGTATTTTCACACTTGACTGCATTCTTACGCTACTCTTGTACATCATTGCAGTTTGTTTCATCAGCCTCTGCAGAACCGCAGTGAAGAACCGGTGGGGAACTCAACGCCCCTCTCTACCTCCAGGCACAAACACTCCACAAGCCAACTTAAAGAGTAGTAGGTAGAAACGCTGCGCTTCATTTCGAGGAATAACACTTTTCCTTTTAACACGCAGCTATTATCTGCTAATGAACTCTTTAGCATTCAAATAGCCCTGAATTTGCATCTCATTTCCTGCATCTAAATCACTAAAACTGGTAGAAACGAGCCGAGCTCATGACTCCACGCCCGTCACCCTTCGTTCCTCTTTGTTTTAAGGTCAAGAGACAAGGGCAGGCGATGCATCTCAATCAGCCTCCTCGGAGGGCGCAGCACACGGCGCATTTTAACTACTGCCAGAGTAATCTCAGCGCACCTCCTCGCCCGGGCTCACTTTCAACAAGGTAACGCTTTAAGCAGCTTTAAGCAGAACCCTGTGAAGGACTTCAAAGGGCCTGACAGCGAACAAGTGTCCCAGAGCTCGCAGCGCCGGAGCAAATTACACGACCGTGAACGCCTCGTACTGCATGTATCGCTGCTGCTGCCGCTCAAGGTCCTGAGGACACATGTTCAGTCTGTCACTCATCCACAGCAGGAAAATTCAATCACTTCCCACGTGGAGCGTTTCACTTCAGCTTACAGCCGGAACCTCTGACGTCTTCACAAACCTGCTGAGATGTTTCTGCTCTTTGTTTACCATTAATGGGACACAGAAAAACTCCTGATGGTGGAATTTAATGCAAGTCAAGAGTGAAAACACATACAGGGGAACCTTTCTGCTAACTATAGTGTTTTTTTAGTGTTATGATAAATGATAAAACGATCTGTGTTTGTATGTAGATCTGAAGGAGTCATGTCTCTTTAAACTCCGACATATACCAGAGGGAAATGCTCCATCTCTCACTTTCACAATTGAATTCCTAACAGGTTTATACTGTAGATTTTTTTTTGCAAATAATGTTAATATCAAGATTTTTGAGCTGTGGAAATAACTGTTTTGGCAAAAATATTTACATTTACTGTGACTGGGCTCACAGTGATACATTTAACCCTTTTTTCACTTGACCTGCTCCCTGAGGAATGTTTTTTAATGCGTCTTTTAAAGGACATGCGCATATCCCCTCCTGTTTTTATAGGGAAAGTGTGTGTTTTTAGTTCACAAATGGATCAGAAATCATCGCCCTTGCAGACCCTTGCACTAGATTTATGAATCAGAAGAAATAACAGATAGTTTTATGACCGCAGGCCTGAAATGCTGATCCTTCATGTTGTGCCTAAGCTGAAGTGCAGCCACCTGCCACAAGCTGAGGCTGCAGCTCCAGTATAAAGCGACTACCATAATACTTTACTCGTAGGAGGAGGTGACACACAGTAGTAGGCTATTACTCTGATGTAAACAGAAAAAGATGACAGATACCATCCTGCAGTATTTTGTCTATATGTTGATCAAGTGTATGGAGATTTAGGTGTATGTTGGCTGTTTGATTAGACAGACATATAACCAGGAACTAGAGGAGACATTTGGACATTAACCTTACAGGAGGGCTGAAGGCTGCTGGTGTTAGCTCTGCTAATGTTAGTGTCTCCCTCCAAACCAAACACTGTTATCCAGTTCAGGGGTGTATTGTGCTCAATCTTGACTGTTTGCTGAGTGGTTTTCTTTCCTCAGAGGGGTTTCACTAAATAGCACTTAAACCCTTTTACTACAGGTGGTGTCAGTGATGACACAAATTGGTATGTAGAATTTAAATTACCATAACTCTCCGATAATTTGGGCAACAGAAAAAATTACAATCTGTTTCTGAAAGAGGAGAAAATGAGTTTCTGTGCATGATCTCTAACCCTTTTAGGGCCAAAATATCAAAAAGAAGTGAAAGTGGCCTGTGTGATACTTAGGTGAAAGAGGGTTA
The DNA here is from genome assembly GCA_008086565.1 of Thalassoma bifasciatum. Taxonomy (NCBI): domain Eukaryota; kingdom Metazoa; phylum Chordata; class Actinopteri; order Labriformes; family Labridae; genus Thalassoma; species Thalassoma bifasciatum. The sequence goes on along the minus strand of RPOG01000775.1, from coordinate 82,460 downwards.
AATGCTTATATCTGTTTTTGTGAGGGTAAAGTTATTGTGGCTTCTTGTGTTTAATTTTTATGATGCAAGAATGTTTTGTTTCTATCCGTATTCCTTTGTCTCTCTTTTCCTGCCATAGACTACAGATCTTACAGTTATAAAGTTTAACCTCCAGAAGACTCTGAGGGTTCATTTCCTATTATCCCATCACTTTCTGCCTTATTACAAAAAGATCCCATCAGGTGTCATCAGATATAAGGACTCCATATCCACAAATATAAGAGCACTAAATGCTCTTTTTGGAAGCGTCCCTTGATTACTTTATCTACTAACATATGAAAAAATCTTTGTGAGCCTTTAATTTATATCAAGCAGTTAGCATTTGCAACATAATATGTTTGGGTTTAATCTTTTTGGACCATGTGCATCCCAGCAGGGTAAGTGCACATAAACTTACCAAAATGTCACTGTTTGCATAATGAACTGAGCAGACCTCAAGTCTGAAGTGTTAAAACACAGAAACCTGTCTCAGCCTCGTCTTACCAACATAGTATGAGAAGGTCCTCTTTAGGCGGTCGAAGACGAACCAGCGTTTCTTCCAGGACTTGATCTTTCCTCCCATCTTCACCAGGTAGCCCTTACACATCTTCTCCGTGATGATGAGGTGGTAGCAGGTGTCCACGCTGTGACCTGACGACTCCACGTGGGAACGCAGGTCGAACTCCTCTTTCCGGATGGGCAGGTAGCGCGTCATCGGACGGGCCTGGAGAAGAGGAGCAATCAGATACACATTAACGGGCCGGAGACGGTTCAGAGGTGACATATTATGTGATTTAAAGTGCATAATAACTGAATATTTGATCACACTGCATGTATATAGGAATATGTTTCACTTCCTTGTTGCAGAGATTTGGTGTCTTTTGGTGTAAATTCTCTTTTTCAGGTTGAAATCCTGAGGGAAAAGCTAAAAACATGGTGGATACGCACTGAAAATTGTTGAATTTAATGACATTGAGCAGTTTAAAATCCATCCGCCCACCCTCAGAAGCTCATTTTCACAAACCCTGCCATGTTCTTAGCAGACTGGGGGGACTCATTTTCCACTTTGCCACCGTGCAGACTCAATTATGTCTCATTTCACTGACCTGAGAGAAGTTCTTGGCCCTCATCTTGACCTCCTTCTCCACGAGCTGCTGCCGGTGGAAAGTTTCATCCTGTAGTCGCTTCTCGGCCTCCTCCCTCCTCCTCCTCTCCTCCTCCAGCATCTGACGGCGAGCCAGGCTCTCTCGCTCCTGGAGGAGAAGAGAGAAAGAAGAGGGAGGAGAAGGAGGAGAGAGAGAGGAGAGGGTTTTCATTAGAATTGTTTTGATCTGCACTGAACACTTTTTTTATTTTACAGCCAGAGCTCAGCTTGAGGTTCATACATTTATGTACATTTCTCTCTCCACAGTGATGGTGTCTTAATACAGAAAGCTTTTAGCTGTCTGAAGAAATAATGATGGACTCTGTGGTGCCAAACATGCACGTGAAACCATGAACCACACACTTTTACAGACAAGAAGAAGCACTAAAACACACACAATACAAAAAGTAACCTGCAAAAGGAGAGAGAGGAATTACCCTGACTGAGAAATGAGCGAGGAAGAGGATTTTGAAGCCGACATTGTGTTTAATCATCTTTATTGGATTTTGTATTCCAGTCTCCCTATCAGAATGAATGAAAGCCTCTGGTTTCTGTTCTGAACGTTCATATTTCAAATTCTTGATCAATGCTTAGACATTGACAGGAGAGAAAAGACCCTCATCCATCACATTGTACAGGTTCAGATAAATTGACTCCACATTTTAAAGATGTATCTCACCCTTGACTCAATAAGTCTGGCCTTCTCCAGTTGCGCCTCCTTCAGCATCTTCTCCATCTCCTCGATCTTTAGCGCGTCCACTCCTCCAGCACTGATGTAAGAGAAAAACACACATTTACTCAACGAGATAAACAACATGCAAACACGTGCATATCTCTTATTCAGCAGCCGCATAACAGCACATCGACTCGGTTAACCTTCACTTCAAAGCAGGGTTAAAAAATACCTGCAGGGCAAATTTGTAGACTGTGTTTGTGACGTCGTTTCCCCGCAGATCTGAGAGTAGTCTGCGTCTTCAGCGTTATCTTCAGAGATTAAGCAGAATCTGAGCTGGTGCTTGAAGATTTATTCAAACTCTCGCAGTAACAGGAATTTCTCTGGTTTAATAGTTTTACAAATTAATGAGTTATTGTTTTTCATTTTTATTCACCTGCAGCGTGGTTTTTAGATAATAGTAAGAAATGTTCTCAGAGTTTCTCTGAGTCTTTGTTGAAGTCTTGGAAAATCTTATCTTATTTATTTAAAGGGAAAAAATCTGGGCAACAATATGAGACAGGAAACTGTTTCTTTTTTGGATGATTGTCATAATAACTAGCAATCAGTTCCAGGAGAGCAACCACTGAAAAAACTGCCTTGCCACTCTTTTTCTGGCAATTAAATGACTTCAAAATCATAAAGATGTGAGATTTTTATTGATATAACATAATATATTTGGTATTTTTTAAGCAGTAGTATTTTATGGGAAACCTTAGGTGTGATATCCAGATGATAAATTTAACTTTCCAAAATAGACACACTTAGGGACTGATTCAAAATCAGTCTGCAAATGAGCCAAAAAGGCACTAATGGATTTATATTGTGTGTGCAGAATGAGGTGCACAATAAACGCAGAGAAAAGAAAGCATCATTGTTTACTAGTGCTGTTTGAAAACTTTCAAATGAGCAATTCTCTAAATGCTGTTAATTCTCGGCAACATCAGTCTCTTTGTGTGAACGATAATAATCTCACTGCAGAAACCATCAAATCGAAGAACATCAGTGGTTTTGTTTATGTCCTCTGCCCAGGGACCACAGATATGAACTTGCTAACAGCAAACACCGGTAAAGCAATATAGATTTACATTCTACCTGTTGAAATAAGCCGATAGATAAACTGCAAGCACATGCAGGCCGGAGTAAAATTTTAACCATCTGGCCCCTGCTGTGTTGCCACTGCTGCCACCTCCTGTACCGGAGTGTGTGGAGAGTGACTATCTCACTGCTCACAGTCCCAGGTTGCATGAGTGAATCAAGCTCAGGTATCTTTTCTCGTCTTGTCTCATTACCGCCTTTTCTCCTGTCTCCGCTGTGAGCTCTTCATTACAGAACAAACCTCATTAAAGTCGTCTCAAAAACACATCACTGATTGTTTTTGGAATGAGACTCCTGAGGGCGATTATAGGTGTTTAACCAACAGGTGTAACAGAGCCCATGCTGATGCGTAATTCAGCTCACAGCGTGGACACGTTAACAGATGGCTCAGCAAACGAGACCCTCGGACAAATTAGAGCTGGTGAGAGCAGCGCAGGTGTCTGTGTGACTTAAATGGGATTTTGTGCCGCTTGATGCAGATATTTTGGAGCTTAAGGATAGAGAAAGTGGTAAAATAATTCGATTGATCTGTTCTGAAATGCGATACACAAGTATTTAACTAAAACAGACTGAACAATTGTAAAATAATCAGTCTTGGCCTTGCTTTTCATCATACCTGGGCATGTTGTCTGGCGAGCAGGCCGAGTTGTTTCCCGTGGACACGCTGGTGTCCATGCTGTCTGAGCTCTCCAGACTCAGCGTGTCGTACGGCTGCTCTCCAGCCGACGGCGGGTGGTGATGCAGGATTGAGTGGTGAACCAGAGGTGGGGGTCCAATGGAGCTGTGACTCAGCGCAGGGCTGTAGGACATGATGGGGGAGTAGGAGGGTGACGGTGAGGACGAGGTCATGAGGTGGGTCTGGGAACCGTGGAGCGCATCCCACTGACACTGAGCTTCGGCCGCCGCTCGCTGTTTGAGCTCAGCCAAACGACGGCGCTGCTCTTCGATCACCTGCTGACCTGGAGAAAAAAAGAAGGAGTTCAGGTTACAGGATACTTTCTGATTTTAAAACGAGACGTTAGACTGAATTCACAACCTGCAAGCACCCCAAAAACAGAGCAGCGCAAAGCACCTTTTGACCCCTACAGGGACCAGTAGACCACACCATTTAAACTAGAAGAGGGCAATCAGGGATCAGGATTTCTTTCTGGGGTTTTTTTTAAGCTCAAAAATTGAAACAGTCTTAGTAAAACTGACAATGTTTGGATAATTTCTTACATTTTAATAAACTTCTAGCACTTCAGAGGCTTAAAGACATTCAAAGAGATGATCAAAACCTGCCAATCTACTCAATGAAGAAATGCTTCATAACAAGCGAAAGATTTATCTCTCAAAACATGGTCCATTTTTTAGTAGAGCCTCCCCTTCCTTTGGACCTGGGAGTTAAAAGCAGCTGAATTATAGTAGTTTTCCAAATTGGTGGGTTTTACAATAAACTCTGGAGGCTGCGAACCACACTAAGTAACCTCTTCTCAGACATCAGAACTCGGTGAAAAAATGAAGTGAAAATACTAAAACAGACTTCTATTATAAATCACTCTTACAGGTTTTTTGTCAGCGCCCTAAAGGCTGCATGCTGAGCTGCAGCTGACTACAAAGTTGAATTGTTTTAACAAAGGATCCCATCAGCTTACAAAGATTTCTACTCTACAAGTAAAAACTGTTCAATTTTGCAGAAAAGTGCTGTGATAAAGCTCTATGGCAGATTTTATGGGGCTGATTGCTGAGCTGCAGTTAATGAAATCTGTTCAGTTCTTTAAGCCAGGGATGCTCACCATATTTTTTTGGGAATTAAAGGTAATTGGTTAGGTAAAAAAAAAAAAAAATAATAATAAAAATAAATAAAAAAATCAGGGAGTGAGTATGGATAATCAAGGAGGCTGAAAGAATATATTCAAAGTTAACAATCATGGTCTCTTTGAGGCTCGAGTAGAGTTTTGGGGGTCTGAGCTGGGCTGCTATTTAGAGTCTTCATTTTATTCTCTATTAAAGTAAAAAAATGTATATTTTCTTTCCAAAAACCTAACAGATGAACGAAAGCAATCATGATTAAATACTGAACAAACATGATTAATTGAATTATTAATATTTCTTTACGACTCTTTTTAGCAGGGATTTGGGGGCTGTGAACTGAACTACCACTTAGTTTTTCCTCCATGTGAGGTCAACAGTTTTTTTTCTCACCAAAATAAACAGATCAAATTAATTAGAAGTGAGAAAGACATTGGGAGAAAATGTTTATGACCAACCAGCAGACTGATCAGCCTGTATCAGGTTTAAATCAGCTGATTAGACTGTATATCTGTCCACAGCTTAGTATGAACGTGGATAGTTTATCATCTTAGCAAAGTAGGGAGTGTTAAAATTTTATTTGTCATTGCCCAGTCCTAATTTAAACCAACATGCCCGCTTCAGAACATGGACTGAAGAACCTCTCAATATGCCACCATCACCATCACAGGCCCAGAAAACTCCAACAGCACAAACCATGCACCACACATACCAGTTTGTGCTCTCTCAGGGTTAAAAACCACAGAGTCCCACCACCACCACCATCACCATCACCACCACAAAGTTCAGCATCAAACTAACTTTTCCAGGATCAGATCCATGCGTCGATGCACCTGATGGTGTGCAAATACATGTCTGAAAAGAAGTGCCCAGGTCGATAACACCAAAGGAGGAGCTCACTGAACGCTGAACATGCAAAATTTATTCTCCACCAGCAGCAGGAACATTCATGGAAGATTGATGGAGGAAGAAAAGAGCTGCTTGATGTTACAGACAAAAGATGAAAAGGAATCTTCTGGGGGGAGAAGAGTTAATGACACACCAGAGATGGAAGAGGCTGAGGAGAAGACAGGGTCTGAAATCAACAGCTGCCAAGTGCCAAATTCTGGTAAACGTTACCTTTGATATATAAATCAATATCAGTAACCTGCCAGGCTGCCTTAAGGTTTGGATAGGTGTTGAATTTTTAAGGCACAGACAGTCTTTGGTCTTCATGTTGAAGCTTTCAAAGAGATTCTGATTGGCTGCCAGTTACACTCTCCACAGCCATCTTATTATCAACTTCTCTGGATGCTTAATTATCCACATTGGCTTGTTCAAGTGAAGTTTTTCTGCAGCTTTGTGCTGGAGGGAACAGACTGTTAGATTCAGACGCTGCTTCTAAAGACAGAAGACAAACAAACAGGATGAATGAAACGCTCAATGAAACGAGGGAAACGGAGAAAACAGATCCACTCCTGTGCTCTGCGATCCATCTACCTGCTGATTTCCCCTCTCTGGTGCTCTGTAGGCAGGACTGGGGCTCTGTGGTGCAGCACAGACAGACACAGACAGACAGACATGAAGAAATCCTGAACTACCACAGATGAGACTGACTCAAGTTTCAGAAGAAGGATTCAGTCAGTCAACAACAAAGCAACAGAGTGCTGGGACCAAAAGTTAATGTAAACACACACTCACGTCAAAAATTCACACTCACACACACACACACAGATCAGAGCTACATGAGGTCAATCTGTGTAAGACTTCCCACAAAACCCACACAAAGAAGGTGATGAGAATATGTGACTGTGATTAACTAAGGTTGTAACACAGCTCAAGTCTTTGTGAAATCACTCATCGTTAGTTTTTGTGGAGAGGTGAGATGGAGCTCAAAAAGGAGGAGTTTCATCAGACAAAGGGCCAAATTCTACGAGTGACAATTCCCAAACCTGCCTGTGAAAATTCACCTGTACAGTGTGCACAAATAAACCAGCTACAGAAGTGAAAAGATTCTTTGACTCGACTGTAAACATGTTGAACTCTCTGGTAAACAAAGGATCTTAAGGGAATTTCTTGGCTTAGCCTGCAGCTCTTTGCGTTTCCTCATCAGCTTCTTTTTTCTACCCTGGAGGTAAACACTTGTGACAAACACCCCTATTGTTTCTGAACATCTCTTAGATTATCGTTGCTCTGTCGGCTTTCACTCCCTGTTTAATAATTCTGCGATATTTTAAAGCACTTTTTAGTTCTTCAATGCCTTACAACACAAGCCCCAAGCAAGAGAGGAGCTGGGAGTATGTCGTACATGTCTGCTTTAAATGAAGGAAGGAGGATAAGCCCACATGTGAGGGGAGAAATTCACCTTGGTTTTGGCAAAAATCCTTCATCATGATCTCTTCAAAGGTGATCATATACCATAAGAAATTAAAGTGCTGGATATTCATCATCTATTCTCTCACCTTGTCTTTAGGAACAAATGCCAATAAGTTGAAGACAACTGCAGAAATGTGAATTTAAATTATCTACATTCACTTCTCCTGAAGACAGATTCAGGCACTTCTTCTATGGTTTCCTGAACTCATCATCTCTTAATGAATCAAATCTGTTCCAAAGCCTGCTGGATTTGAAGACAGGTACATCTCACTCTGTGAAGTAAGATTCAGATTTGTTGATCACCTTTAAAGCTATTTAAGAAAGAAAAGCTGCTTGTTTTTATTTTTTTGCATCTAGAGTGGCACCACCTCAATGACACTGAACCCTTTCGAAGTTCAAACATTCTATTTGTTGACAAAAAAAATGTATCTATGTCTCTTCAAGTCAACTTATAAGCTCCCACCATCTTAATGTCTAATTTCTGTTTCTGTTCTCTTTTTGTGTGTAAAGCATCTTTAACTATCGTAAAAAAAATGCTGAGTAAATCTGATTTTTTTTTCATACTGTTAATATTGTTGTAATTATTATTAGTATCTGTTGTATGATTAAACAGTATAAGAACCAAGGAAAAGTTGATTGCCTGTTGTATTCAATCTTTTTCCAGAGCTATAAATCCAGAGAAAATATCAAAACCTTTTCTGACAAACCTCCAGAGCAGAATTAATCAATAAAAACACTGAACCCAGACTTAAGCACAGCCTATGAGCGCTTCTTCTTTCCTACAACACCTCACATTTCTTCTCTACTCTCCTCAGGGATCTTAACCCAGAGGTTTCTCACCACTAGCCTTGGTGTGGAGAGTGGACCAGAACATGTCTGGAAGCTGCAGCAGCACTAAATGAATCATGAGCTTCATAACCACTGTGATGGTTTTCGAGGCCTTTACCTTTCTGCTGCAGAGCCAGCTGCCTCTTGGTCTCGATGTCCTGCAGGGTTGCAGCCAGGTTCCTGGGCAGACTGCCGGTGCTGTTGGCCACCAGCAGAGGGCTCTGCAGGGTCAGAGGGAGGTGAGGGAATATCAGGGTGGAAGAGCCAAACAGGTGAGCGAGAGGTTGAAGTATTGTTTAGGGGATTCATAGCTTTACCTTGGAGCACGAGTTGCGTCCCAGTGTTGCTGCTCCCTGCTGAAGGGGGGATGCAGAGCCAGATTTTGGCTGATGGAGAGACAGACCCGGGTCACTGTCCAGCTTAGAACGAAACACCTGAGGGAGGGAGCAAAAACAGGTGAGACACAGAGGAGAAAGACAGGCAGGATGGTAGGTGGAGAGTGTCAGAAAGAGACCTGAAGTCCACCACAGAGGTACGCGATATCATGACGAGCATCAAACTGTGAGAGCCACTGAACACCAGTGTTAACACAAAATGCTGCAATCAAGCTTCAATGAAGAGCAAGAATCTCAGAATCAAAGGAGGACGAAAATATCAAAGAGCCGACAGAAAATACATGAGTCAGGCTGCAACTTAACACACACACACACACACATACACATACACACACACACACACACAAACACACACACACACACACACACACACACACACACACACACACCTGGAACAGCAGACTCATCCCTTTCATTGAAGCGGCCTTTGATCAGGCCACCTTGAGTTAATGCTGCATTCATGTACTGTGGGAGTTTCTGTGTGAACGACTTGATGTTCAAAGTAATGACATGAAAGTGTTCAAACTTCTGACTCGGTTTAAGAAGCGACTGAAGTCTTACTCTCCACTTGACACAGGACCTGACTTCATGTTTCACACCAAAGAAAACCTCGAGGTTGGAGGCCTGGACCGAGCTTTTCTAGGACTAAACTGTGGCCTGTCCACGTTCACTGTGACAAGTCTGTGTGGGCATGAGGCTTTACTGCTGATCTGGAGGCCTGTGTTCACATCCAGAGAGGAAACCTTCTCATATCTCTGCATCATAATGTAGCTTTATAATATTTGTGACTCCCATAGTTAAAGTTATCATTCTTGTTTAATATTTCTCTTTAAGTTCCTATAAGGAGTTTTGAAACAGAGTGAACAGAAAAAGATGCCTCTTGACATACAAAAGCAAATTAAGCTGTCAGAGAAAGGACTGATAACTATGAAGTCATGTTTAAAGAGTATAACAGCTGCAAAAAAAGAAGTTTCATACTCTGCAAAAACTAAAACATAAACAATCATTCTGTCTTTTTCCAGTCAAACTGTCTTGAAAAGAGCCACATTCACATCACAAGTAAAAGAAATGTCTTACTTTAAGATGTCAAAAGATAAAAATGGTGGCTGAATTGCTTGTGTGGAATAAAAAGAAAAATGCAGTGGTGTAGTTTCTTGATTTTAGACAACATCTTCAGTACAATCAGCCCAACATCTTGTTGTTTATTACTAAGTTTATTACTTTTTTAAAAATATCTTAAACTAAGACCTATTCTAGAGTTTTTAGGTGGATGTGGCTAATATTAAGTCTAATAAGTCAAATTTTTCAGGGATAAGAAAGCACTATGTAAGGTTTCAGTTTTTATAGTGCAACTACAGAACGTGCACAGAGATCACTCCACTTTTACATTGATCCCAAAGTGTTGTCTGTTGTCCAATTGCTTGTGGTAAATTTGCAAAAAGGAAAACAAAACAAGAATAAAAATAAAACACAATCACTTTTTGCACTTGAGTTTTTGCATTGATTCGGATGAATCTCTTTACGCGCTGCAAAATCTCAAGCCTTAAATGTCTCAGAAGACTTAAGTTTAGCCAAATTTGGCTGGTGGGTGAAGGCAAAAAATGTTTTTTTTAAGATATTACATGTTAAAAGTGACTCCTGAAATGCTTGTAGAGAGTTAAATAAATATACTAAGTAAAATATCTTCTTTTTTAGTTTCTTGATTTGAACCAAGTATCTATTTTATGAAAAGAGACATTTTTTTCCATATAACAAGCAACCCAGGTGTACTTTGGGCTCGAACACGTTAAAAATGTAATTTTCTGATTTTGTCTACAAAGACCATTTTACTAGTAGTCAGAAAAAAACTCTAACTTAGATTTCAGTTGTTTTAGTGTGAAACAGTCTTTTTCTTCATTTTCCACAATAAATATCGAGTCATATGTTTTCAGAGGGCTGAGTTTTGCCCTCAGGAAAAATATACTAAGGTATGTCAGAGACAAAATCAGCAAAAATGAAGAGAAAACATAGTCTACAGCGTAAACCCGATCAATAATATGAGAGATCACAGGAGGTTTGAGTTGCACCGTGAACCAGGTCTCAGTTTTAAAGATTTTGTGTCTAACATCCTAAAACAACCTTCAATAACATGTCAGCTCAAATAAGACATTTCATTTTTCAGAGACAATACAACTTGCACGCATGGAATAAATGCATCATGCAAAGCTGGATGTGTTGAGTCTTTTCTCCTTTTTGACGTTCTTGGATCAGATACATGCAGAGGAATAACAGGGCACAGATACAGACACACATACAGACACACACACACACACTCGGACAAACAGCAGAATGAGGCGAAGACATGAGGAGGAAGGAAAGGCCCTGTGTGTACCTGCAGCACAGGCCGGCGGCCCGACAGAGACTTGGCAGGAAGAGGAGGAGGACAGAGCAGGCTGGAGCCAGCCATCAGCTCCTGGTACCACTGCTCTAAATCTACCTTGGACAGGTGAGACCTGTCAGACTGAAACTGGAGAGGACACGGAGGAGCAGCAGGGAGAGACCGAGCGGGCGAGCGAGCAGGAGAGGAGAGACAAAGAGAGGAGACAGGAGAAGTTAGAAAGCATTCAAAGACAGCAGGGAGAGGAGAAACCTTTGTTTTCAACACCCTCAAAAGCTGTAATTAAAGTTTTTATGCTTTGAAAATTATTCTTAAACATCTTCAACACATTACTGTTGTCAGCTGGATTCTACTTCATCCCCTCCAGCTGATACATCCCTGCTTTACATGTCTCTATTCTGCTTCTATGATGCTGCTGCAATGACCCAGTTTCTAACAAGAACATTTAAGTTTCATCTGCTTTATGTTGGATTTTACTTCAAGTGTCCTCAGAGTCTGTGTGTAACATCTCCACACACAACAAGATTTGTTTTGTTTGAGGGTTTTACTAATAAAAAAATACATGTACACTCTTTGATGTGTCTCTCTGGAGGTGACGACGGAATTTTTAACGGTGTAAGAACTCATTTCTTAAAGCTTGGCTCAGAAACACTGATCCACTTTAAAGACACTGAGACAAAGACTCTACATGTGATATCAGAAATGATGGATTTCAGAGTAAAATCAGCGGTTTAACGATGAGCTGAGTCTTGTGAGTGAGTGGAAACAATGGGAGTCTGTGACTTGAGGCAAAGCTTTAGTACAACACTCAGCACGAGCTCCAGACTCTGATAGAAACATCACAGGACTTTAAGTCTTTCTGGCTTCTGTAAGACAGCGGAGAATAAATCTGAACACTTAAAGGAACATCCTGTAGAACTATTGGACATCAGGGAGGAGGGAAGGAAGGAAGGTTAGGAAAAAAGGAAGCAAGGAAGGCAGCACACACCTCCACAGAGAGAGAGAGGGAGGAGCCATGAGGAGAGGGGAGGCAGGAGAAGGCGGGGTCTACTGCTCCAGGCTGCAGGGGCTGGCGAAGAGGTGACGTAGGGGACGACTCCACCTTTGGCATCCCATACATCTGATTTAACTGTCCCACTGTCACATACTCCTTCACCAACACACATGTTAAAACACACACAGATAAAATAGGAGAGAGGAGAGGAGGATAGAGAGGATAAACACAGTGAAAAAAGGGAAACATCCAGGAAACTTTCTGCTTCATAAAGGTGTGAAGGGAGGAGGAGGAGCTGAGTGAGGACACACAACATGACACAGGTTCAACATTAGAGTTTGACTGATTCATTCATCATCTGTAACTTTTTAGAAGACCTTTTTTTATTTCTAGGAACCAAAAGAAAACTGAATCATATGTTTGACCCTCTGGGCAGCACCTGAAATGACTCACTTCTTAACTCCTCTAACTTTGACAGGACTTTTCAGTGAAGTTAAAGTTGTCCTTTAGAATTGTGGTGCAGAGGACCTTAGCAGACAAATAAGACGAGCAGTTAATATTTCTTACACTTTTACTGAATCTTACTTGAAAGATTGAACTGAAAATGGATGGGGTGACTTTAGCAGTTCCTGATGAGAGGTACAGCATTAAAATTAAGACAAAATTGGACAAAACATGTAAACAATTCATGGTGGGAAGGTTTTGTTTAAGTATCTTATCAAACACTAAAATTCATGGTCTTTGCACCTTTTTAATTTATTTATTTATTTATTTATAGGAACAGCTTACATTAATGAACATTTCAACTCAGCATCCACATAAATAGGCTCATTTTCATCTGACAGGTTGACAAGAAGAGATTAAGATGAGTAGAAAAAAACCATCATGATTGCATGGAACAAAGAGGCATAGATCTTGATTCATTCCTCTCATCCAGTGGTAGGTTATGGCTACAGAGAGTTTAAAATTTTAGCTCATCTCTCTTGAACTTTTTTGGAGTTTTGGAGTTAAAACAATGTGCTGGTGCTGAAATAATGTTTAGATAAAAACAGCACGAGCTGACTGACTGAAACAGTTATATATAATTGCAAACTACATTTAACAATTTGATGAAAAGAGACTCAGTAAAGTGTTAGCTGTCACTGTAAATCACACTGTTGTTTGTAATGATCCCCGGCCGATGTTAAACTAGAGTTTTGAGTGCAAAACAACAATGTGGCATCACATAAGTTTAATACTTAATTCAAAGAGAATTTAGTCATTAACTAGAAGCCGTGTAAGGCGCTCATATAATACACATGATGATTCTCTGTTTTAAATGAAGCCTCATCCTATATCACTTTAAAGCTAAAATTACTGAAAGTTTGTCTTCTTTCTATTCAGAGTAACTGGGTGTGAGTCGGTCAACTGTGCAGGCACACGCATTAAGATAAAACGCTTTAAGATTTGTGATAATACTAAGTTAGAAGATCTTGATAGTGTGACTCAATCGATGTGTTGTGAAAGTTAAAGAGATGAATATTACTTTAGGTTTTATCACAATCTAAATACACCTGTTCATTTCCAATCATGACTCCAGTGTTGGTGATAAATAAGCATAAAAAAAAGTAAAGATAGGAAAAGGCAGATTTTGGCATTCAAGTGTATGTCCTTCTGGTGTTTGTTGATAAAAACAGTTTTCCGCTGCCTGAGAGTATTGATCAGTCCAACTCTAATTAAAGTGTCTGTGCTGCAGACAGGATGCAGACAGATCCACAGAGAAGGAGAACACACACAGCTAACAGCACGGTCTCATACAGCAGAGAGCAAAGCCAAGTGTACAGTCAGTTTGATTAAGAGCACACCAGCAGAGGGAGCAACATGACATGGAAATGGAAGAAAGAGACAGAGACAGAGAGAGAGGCAGAAAGAGAGTATCTCTTTAAAATCAGTAGAGAGAGAATGGAGGGAGAGATCAGGAAAAAGACAGAGAGGAAGTGATGGTACCTCGCCAGCTAACGCAGCGTCTACAGCAAACAAGCGGCCGTGAGAGGAGGGTGAGGTGCCACCACCGTACATCTTATAAACGTCCGACAGCTTCATGTACTCCTGAGCACCAGCCAACAGCCAGCGACAACAACAACAACAACAACAACAACAACAACAACAACAACAACAAGAGTTAGACTAGACGAGGAGCCATGAGAACAGCACTACACTGTATGCACACACAGCTCACAGGGATTGAGTGTTTGTTAGAACAACAGGGCTGTTTTGGAGTTTCAGTGCAACAAAAAGGTGCACAGTGTGTGTGAGGACAGACAAACATAAATACACCAAGCAACAAGAAAAGCAACTTAAGCATCACGGCTGACTGACACACACAGGTTTGTTTGATAGTTGCCACAAAAAGGGGAGATGTAGTGAGTGAAGAGAACGTGCTGTAGTTCAGAAATGTGACCAATCGCCAGATCAGAAAGTGAAAGCATCTTTAAACCTGGGTGCAGGAGCAGCTGCCAGGATTTTGGGCTCCCTCACTCTACAACCATATATGAGATATTTTGGACGGACCATATCAGTAACTGGTCCTCAGAATCATCCTTTAGAGTCTAAAACTTTTGCTCCTTTGAGCTAAAATGACCTTAAAATATATTCACATAAGGCCCAGAATCCTTTGATGGGTCTTCCACTCCATCTCTGTGCTTCAAAAAGACAAAAGTCATCTCAAACTGAGAGCCACGTCTCTCCACATATTACAGAAAACTGTGATTTACGCAAAGATTCACAGGACTCAAAGGTGCAAACAGACACAGGGATGATCAGGACACTCTTAGGACACGATGGGTGACCTCTGAGGAGTTTGCACACACAGCAGGAGGAGGGGGGAGCAGCGGGCTTCATGCAGGGGGGACATTAGTCTGGTTACCTCAGTGGGACTGCTGGGGTACAACTGACAGGAAGGGGAGGGATGTAAGTAGGAAGAAGAGGCTTGACAGAGGGAATACTGGGAGGAGTGGACATCCTCCAGCAACAGGTCAACCTCGCTGATATGGAGCGCGCCCTGTTTTAACAATTCAGGAGACACAGCCTTTAATGCTGCAGAGGAAATATGGAGAACCATAGAGAAGAACCAGTTTCTGCAACAACAGATTGAAGCGAGTCTTAAAAGATGTTTTCAGAAATCAGGTTTTTCTAGAAATCACTTTCTTATAGGATCACTGTGATCAGGATAAGTCCTTCACTGTTTCACCAAACCCCTACTATGTGATACTTCTTGGAAAGACAAACATCATTGAAGCACTAAACTCAAAATGAATAACTTACTACACATTCATCTCTTTGCTTGCAGCTTTCTGCAGTTAAATCCTCCACTTTTTAATCCTCCATGTGCAGGACGGGATATGTTTATCAAGCCTTTTGCATATCCAGGCACTTCATAGAGTAAAAGATCCAAGTAAGAAGTGAAAATAACAGATTAGCTCGCTCTACACACATCCTATCAAGAGCTCAATGCCACAATCATGTGACCAACATTAATCTGGTTAAAGAAGGTGTGATCAGCAGTTAGAGCAGGTTATCACAAATAATCTGATGCTGTTAGCGAGATAAATGAGGTGAGGGATGAAAGGTTGTTTGGGTTTATGTTAACACGCAGTAGCTCAGTGTTTCTCTCACCTCTCTCATGGCTGTGGGGGACTTTGGGAAGCTCTTCCCGCCTGTCAGGCTGTGGTATCTCTTCTCCAGAGCTGACAGCCTCTCCTTCTCCTGCAGCAGACAGACAGACAGACAGAGTTCACTTCAACATGTACTTATACTCCAATAAAAAGATAAAGGCATAGAGACAGCTGCTGATCTCCCAGCATGTCATTATTTGCATGGACACAATTCATGCTGAAGATGATGGCATGCAACATTTTGCTCCCAAAAAGAGAAGAAAAGAAAGAGTTGTCATTAAGCATGGAAACTAGAATTTGCTCTGCTGGCTGTGCTGTGCTCACCTTTTGGAGCATCTGCACTGTTAGGGTCCTGTCTTTGGCCAGCCGCTCACACTCCTGAGTCGCCTGCAGGCTGAGCTGGTTGGCCTGATTCTCCAGAGCAGAAACTTTCTCCTGAAGAGGACAAAACAAAATGATTCACACTGCACTCTGTGACTAAAGCATAAAAACGGCTCCATCGACTCCGAAACTTCTGTGCAGGCAAACCAAATGTGTGCGTTGGCATTCTGATTGTTGGAAAGAAATACTGGATTCCTTGCCACCGGCTGCTTTAAATCTAAAGTGAAAAGCACCATAAGCGTATCCCGTCTTCCAGATGGTGCACCGTCTGTCGGGTGTTTCCTCACCTTCCTCTTGGCCACGCTGCCCTGGTACTCGGCTCTCTCCTGCAGCAGCTGCTGGCTGATGGTTTCCCGCTCCTCCTCCAGGCTGCTCTCTCTCTCCAGCTGCTGAAACTCCAGGTCCTCAAACTTTTTGGTGCCTGCATCCAGCGTCTCTCCATCCTGATAGAAGCACGCGCACAACGCAAACAGTTACATCAAACCAACAGAGAGATGAGCCATGTGCAATTTTTGCTCAAAGGCAGCCACTAATCTTACACCAGTGAAGCTGCTGGAAGCAAAGCACACAAACCTTCACTTTAACTTTATATCATTTGTTTTACTTTTAAACATTTTCTCTGCTCGGCTAAAGCTGCAAATTCTGGCTATAAGCACAGTGAGCTCAGCCAAGCATCATGAGGAACATGCTTCAACTGCAGCACAGATACAGGTGTGTCTGTTCTACCTGCATGTACGATAATACACAATACTTCAGGTCGCAGCTGGTCCTCTCTGCTGCTGCTTTGCTCTGCCATTAAGTTTTCAAAGCACTCGAGGATGTGGAGTGTTGGAGTCGGAGCCCTCTTGAGTGTCTAAGTGGTGAGAAAGCTGAGAGTCTCTGATGTTGATGGGCTGAAGTGCAGCTTGAGACTGAAATGACTCATTTTGTGATAAAAAGACAAACTGGGGACAAAAACTCAAAATGTCAACATTCAGTTGTTACAGTTGAACACTTTGTGAGAAGCTTTTTTTTTTCCATTTTGGGACTGAGAAAAGTTTGAAGGCCCAAAATCTTACTTATCATAAAAACCAACAGAGCTGTATCTAGAGTTGTGTTTGTACTTTCTTTCCCCTTGTTACAAGTCATTTTACAGAACACTCAGCTTTCCTGAACACTGTCTTATGGAAGAGGCACATTAGTGTGTGTTTAATTTGACATTTTTGACTCAAAGTAAGACATAAACACAGGCTACAATTTGAGTTTTTGATTGCAATTTTTGTATCCAACTATGATGGGCAGAGCTCTCACATAAGTCCCAAAGTACAAATGCAAAATGTTGGATGTGGAATTATTTTGCTGGACTCAAGGTTGGCTTGTCCAACTGCTTCAAGAAAATTTGCAAAAAGGAAAAACCTGAGTCAAGTTTGGGTAAAAAACTTAGATGTTCATCCGCAGCTTATCTGAATCAAGCAAGAACATTTTCAGGAGTTTTGTGCATGTGTGAACAGGACTTTTGTTTCAGATTTGCTTGATAATAAGACGAAGAAGAAAAAGAAGAAATGAGAATCTGCCACCGAAAATAACTTTAGGAGCCCATTATGAGTTAATACCTTAAACATTTGATAAGCTTTGTACTTAAAATGACAAAACAATGTCTCACCAACTCATGTTTGATTCACAGTCTTTTTCACTGTGTCCTTGCAGAATTTTGTCTCCATCATAACAGTTGGAACAAACTTCTGCAGTTCCTGAACACAGATTCATTGAATATTGCTCACCTGACCATTGCAATGAGCCAGAGTTTCTCACAGTCATTCCTTATTTCTCATTTCAGTCCAAACAATAAAACCATGAGCGTGGTCAGAGGATGATTAGCAGAGGGGCAGAGAGTGAATCTAGTCAGGGGCCTATGTTAATCGATTAGTTAGCAGTTATCTGAGCCAGGACAAATCACAGGACAGATGCAGATCAGACTCACACATGCAGCACAGCGTGACCGCCACACATCACACACATTTGACCAAAATGCATCACTAGCAGCTCAAGTGACCTGGAGCTGCATGTGTGTGCTTGTGTGTGTTCTCTTGATTGGGTCAGTGGGAGTGGGTAACATGTAGGTGAGGTGTGGAGACATGAGGGAGACGCTGCTGCAGCTGCAGGTCTGAGAGGGGCACTGGGAGGCTTTTAATAGAAATACTGATCATACGTTTGTGTGTGTGTATGTTTGTGTGTGAGTGTGTGTGTGTGAGGGCTGCATGTAATGGGCCTCTGTAAAGGGTTAAAGGTGCCATCGACACTATGTGTGATGCCATATGATGAGTGGTGGCCTTAAAGGGGCACAGAGCTGAGGCAGGGAATCTGTCAAATGAGAGGGTTGTTATGATCTCCTGTGACTCTAATGGCTTTCTGGAAAAATCTATCAACCAATCAGAGGTGCTTCTTCTCTTTAAATAGTTTGTTATGGATTAAATCCTAAAATTAAGTAAGTTTAAAAGCTGACAGAGCTGAGTGCCTGGAGGTTTGGAGCGCTGTGTTTATGCTGCTCACTAAATGTTTGTGTGTGGATGGTGACTGGTTTTAGTGGAGGTCTGTGTGATGTTTGTAGTAGAAGGAAAACTACAGCAGAATGAAGTCCTTCAGAGGGGGAGGGAGGTGACACTTGGGGGGGGGGTCTAGGTGCTCCTGTTTGACTGAAGACCCACCCTTTTGAGCTGTTCCTGTAACTGTTCCCGCAGGGACTCGGGACAGTTATGAAGCTGGTTCTTCAGCTCAGCGTAGCCCTCCTGGAGGCTCTGCAGGGCCCGCCGCTCGGCCTCAACATTAGCCCTCTCCTAGAAAGACACGACACACACCCACGCACAGGATGGATGGACGAGGGGAAAGAGAGAGAGAGAGAGAGAAAGAAAGAGAGAGAGAGAGAAACACACTGCTGAAAATTCACGCCATGCAGATAAAAGAGCTGTGAGGTGTTAGCAATGGACAAACTGTTTCAGTCGTTTTAGGGCCAGGATGGGAGCAGGTAGAAGCTGTCAGGATGAGGTTACTGGCTGTCTGGGAATCACTGATGATGCTGATTTTTAAACTCAAATGTTTTCAGACATCTTGACATTTTTGAAACAGTAATAGAAATAAAGGGTCTGGAAATGCTCCTGGAGATTGACTCGAATTGTTGGGGCGTGAGTACAATGGTTTAAAAATCAAGTTAAAAGAATAATGACCCTCCATCATTCAACTTAAGACAGTAAATTCTGAGGAATAAATCTTATACTCACATTAACCTGCAAACTAATAGATCCTAACTGATCCTCCCACAGATAATAGTCCAACAAACTCTGACAAAGTGAGAGGTTATTACCTGCGAACTACTTGACTTTTATTGTCCCCAGAACATGAGTCGTAATAACTCTGAGTAATAAAAGTTTCTGCAGTGTCTCTGACTCAGTCGTTCCCTTAAATCAAACTGGAGAAAGTTAAAGTCCCTGCAGAGCTGATTCAGGTTAAAGCACCGTGATCCATCAATAACTAATAACTCTGCAGTTACTGGATGTGTTGGCACTCAGGTAGCTTTATTGCTCCAGCTCATCTTAACACCTGCAGGAGTTTCCACCCTGGAGTAAAAGAAATCTTCCTCTTCTCTTTTGACTCTTATTTTATTGACAAGATAAATGACCAGAGTCATCAAGAGACAGGATCTTCTGAAAGAGCTGAGTCTCACATCCACCTGATTAGAGACACGCTATATGACGATCTTGGTTGGTGAAATATAGAATGTGAGGACGATCTGCCAAATGACAGAGATCGAAGAACTGTCTGTAGTGAACAATTTATGAATCACAGTGCTGTTTGCCTACCTAGACTAAAAAGTGTTTAAAGATTACCCTGTCTCAAATTATATTTTATCCTTATTTTCTATTTAGGGTTACGGTTTGGAATACGTATAACAGTTTTTTACTGTTAAGTAACTTGGAAAATAGTCTGAGCAATCTAAATAAAAATTGTGATAAAATTGTGATTGGAATTTTGCAAAAAAAAAAAAAAAAAAAAATTGCTATGGGATTTTTCTATATTGCCGACCCCTACACCTGATCTCCAAAAGGTTTGAGAGACTCCAATTATTTTAGAGTAGGTTAAATGTGTGATTTTTTTGGTCAGCCTAATTGCTAGGTTTCATTGCATTTACTCAACTTGAAGAAGTGCAAATACTCCACGGACAAAACTTCAGTTGATACGGTCTTCATGTGATAAAATAAACATGACATTTTCAAACAAGATATCAGATAATGTGGCCAATTTAACTAATCCTGATCAATTTAAAAATCATAAATGACACAATGATGGGAACTATAATACAAACACTTAAGACAGATTTACCAAACATTTACAAAAAGCAGATTTCTACTCAAACTGAGCCTCCAAATTTACTTTCTTGTTCCTGCTAAAGTTAAAATGTGCAACATGTGTGTAAAAATGTGAAAAAAGAAACCATCTGAACCCAGAACACGAACATGCTTGCTGTTTCCACTCCTGCGACACTTTATCCAGGGTCTCATGCACTACAAGAACCAAAGACTACAGATCCCAAACAGCCATTAAAGGCAGGTTAACTGCTTTTCTGTCATGCAGATGGTGAAGAAAGAAAGAGGCGAGCACGGAGTTAGAGAGAGTGTGAGAGCTGCAGAGGTAGAAGGAGGGTTAGAGGTTAATGGAGGTTGGTTACTGAGCAAAGACAAGCTGATAAGAAAATAGATTAGAGTCGACCACTAAGTCAAAACATGCAAGAGAGAAAACCCAAAGAGCTGAACCCAGCAGTCCTTTATCTGTTTCTAAAGTCAGAGATGATCTGGGCAATAATCTCAAAGTCCAGGATGCTCAGCATAGACACCACCAGGACAAACCAGAGAGGGATGTTTAAGAGAACTGAAAAGCACAGGCAGTGGGTGTGTGTGTGTGTGTGTGTGTGTGTGTGTGTGTGTGTGTGTGTATATGCGCTATCTCTGATACCAAACAGAATTTAGCATGAACTCTAAATATGAGCCACTCTCTGTACCTTATCTTTCTCCCTCTGGATGGCACTTTCCAGCTCGTCCAGCTTGTGCTGCAGCTGAGCAATGATGTCCGTCTCAGCCTCGATCTGGTCCAGCTCCGCCTGCCTCTCGCCCTGAAGCAAGGCACGTTCCATCTCCGCCTGGAGGAGCAAACCAGGAGCAGACACAAAGTCAACACTGAGGTTAAGGAAAGGACAATCAGGATGAGCTTCGGGCCTCTGCAGGGTTACGAGAAACTATGATCATGCAGCTTTAGTCATTTTTACTGTTTCATCAATTTGTAAGGTCATAGTGTGAGCAAATCTTTTGCATAACTCTCCATGAATAAGTAGGCTGGAGTGTCACAAAACAACCTCATTTACAACAATCATCATCCAAACATTGCTCAGCTGTGACAACCAATCCTCAAGTAAATGTTCAACTTTAAGACTCACAAAACAGGAGCCACTCACAATAATTTCACATCTTAGATTAATAGTGATGAATAAATTACAAAGATTCATTGATTTGTGTTAAATCCACTAAATGTGACATTGTTCAGTGTTACCTCTTGTTTGGACTCCTGCAGTTGCTGCTCCAGCTCCGTCAGCCGGGATTTGAACTCATCGATCCGAGCAAGGACACGAACCCGCTCATCCTCCAGGTAACTGAGCTCCAGGTGACCTGCACTGCCTGAACTGGAGGCGTCTTCATGCTGTAGAGACAGAGAGAGGGAGAGAGGTAAGAAAGAAAGTGAGGACTAGAAGAGACTGTACAAACTGTCACCAAATCGTAGGATTGGTGGTTCAATACTTTGGACTAAATGCTGGAAAGGAACTTTTCTCAGAGAATGAACTAAGTCTGAAGTACAGACCTTTGAAAGACTAATCAAAGTTATTTCTAAAGTTTTTACTTGTTGGAGAAACTTTAGAAAGGCTGTAATTTAACCTCTGCAGCTTCATTCTTCTCCTGAAACAGATTGTCACAGATGGATTTATTTGATCTGTTATTCCTTGAGCTTTTCAGAGTGTTTTTGGGTTCAAAACTTCTTTTGGTGGAAAGTTAACAGCTTAATATCACACTGGAACATGGCTCTCTGGGGACCTGTTCTATGAAAGCTATAAAGGAAGTGTTTGGAGGCTGTAGAGAAACAAGATATGTGCATGAGCTGATGGAAAACAAAGAATTACAACTAAAAGTCATTCAGGTAGGTGGCAGAAAAATTACGGCTCAGTACAGCTCTTATACAAAGAATTAAGCCGCTATCCAACAGCTGTTGTTTCAAGTTATGCACCGTACTGTTCGAGATGATTTTAATGACTGCTCTATTTCAATGTCTTTTACTCTGGGTGCTTTTTCAGGTCCTTCAGGGTCACAGATTTATAGGTGCACAAAAGCAACTACACAAAATGTGCACAACATTCACCACACATGCTTCACACATTCACAGCAAGCGAGATGACATGCAAACATGTACACGCATCTGCAAACAAACTTGCTCGAAGTTATTATCTGAGGAGTGAATGCAAAAAAACAGAAAACTTGTTAAAACTTAAAACCTGTTGTTTCCATGGTTTGCAAGTTTTTGTGCTACTTCAGACCCAATTCATCACACCCTCTGACAAGTAACTTGGTTAGGGGTCTTGTTCTGTTCCCATAGTCAGCTCAGGTGATCTTCTTGGACTCTTTAAAGTCCAGTTTTGATCATAAAAAAAACCCAGGAAGTTTTAGTACCTAGTCTGCAAGATTACTGAGCTGGGTCACATCGGCCTCTCTCTTAGAGGGAGAGAGGAAAAAAGAGGTAGAGCTGCTGACTATGAAGCCAAGTGTGCAGTCATTTAGAAAAAGTATCTATATCAAACTGTAAAATTAACCACCTGGTCTTAATCTACACTCATTTGAGCAGTGAAATGGATAATACTCATGCAGGATCTCCTCAAAGACTCCATGCCATCCCTGAGTCTCACTGTACTGCATTAGCAAAGCCATGCACACCAGTTACTCATGCTGGCCCCACAGCGGCATGCAGACGGCGTCTTTGCTTGGAAGCAGCGTCCCCTCTGACCTGTCTGTCTCCATTGTGCAGAGCTGAGGCTGTGCAGGGAGCAGGAGACGTCCTCACCTCCTGATGGGTGCTCTCTGTGCTACTACACTCCTCCTTCAGGTTCTCCTCGTCACTCTCTCTCTGTCTCTGCACCAGGCGGAGAGAAGCTGGGGACGCCGTCCCTCCAAGGACGTTCTCCAGGGACGGTCTGCGCACTAAACCCTCCGTCAGCCCTCCAGGGAAACCTGTCCTCCCAGAGCCCAGAGGATCCAGAGTGCTCTCTCCTTTGTTGTACTCAGCACAGAGGTTCAAGATGGTCTCCAGCCGCTGTCGCTCCTAGAGGAACAAATAAAAAAAAAATCACATCAGATTTTTTCAAAAGAAGCTTCTTTCTTGTATATTACAGCAACAGAAAACACATCGTCACACCCCAGACAGTCTAATTTACAGAAACTTAAGTAATTGAGAGACTCAAAGGCTGCTGAATTCCTCAATTTACTGCAGAAAAATGTCTACCTCTGGGTCACAAATCTGACTAGAAGACAGCGGTAATCAATTTAACATTTATTTTGCTTGGATTTTACCAACTGAAAATGTGTATAAGATGTGCCTGAAAGAGTGATTTATGTAAGAGTTTTTGCTTAATTTGCACTCTATATGCTTCAAGAAGAAGGAATTCCTGCAGGTGTTTTGGCTTTAACTCCAGAGAACAGGCTGTGTTATTCATTATCCACGTTTATGAATTATATTTACAAGTTTAACAAGTGAGCTTTCTGATTTTCAAGCCTGTGCAATGTCAGGACCCTTCAAAGTTTCAGGATAACCAAATCATCAAGGGTTATTGATCCACAAACATCATCATGATCAGAAATGATGCCACATTTCTGCCTCACACTTTTTTGTTGTCCTTAATAAAGGAGGTTATTATTAGCTTCATGTCAGCAGTAAGCCTACAGCAGATCAGGCAACGTCATCTCATTTCCGCTCCGTGTGCAGGTCAGTGAATCTCTCTCTGGTTGATAAACACAGGAACATTAAATTTCTGTCTCAGAGTCTCATCTTCAGGAACCACAGCAGTCTTGACTTCTGTCACCCCTGAAACAACACAGCAGCTCGTCTCCAGTGGGTGCTACAGCCTCTCTGTCTGTCTGTCCAGCTGTCACTGTGAGGGGTCGGCCCACCTATGGGGGAAGGAGCACACTGTGCCAGCAGGGTGACCTCTGAACCCCAATGTCAGCTGCTATCTGCTGCTACTGCTGCAGACACAGCGTCTCTGCAGAGCTGCACAGCTTCTTATTATGAGTTTAGAGCTTCAGCTCTTAAGATATCAACCCGTAATAAGAAACATGTTCACTTCCAGTAGAGGTTTATTGATATTATGAAAAGCTCAGACTCAACAAAAGTCCTTCCTGGAAATTTTCCAGCCTCATCCCCGTAAGCTGCATGTGCAAACACAAACAGCTGAACTTTTTACCCCAATTTGACTCTGATTTTTCCTCCAAGTCTTCTGGCAAAATTTCTGCAACAAACCAGATAAGCCAACTTTTGAATGCAGCCAAAAATATGGAAGAAAATTTCTTTCGTAATACGCTGTTGTGAAAAAGTTTGTCAGAATGATGCAAGAGCAATGAGACAGGGCGCACGTGCAACTTCAAATCGTGAACTGAGATCACACTGCTCTCTCATTGGTCAACCGTCATCACGACGTCCAATCTGCAGTTTCTTTCATATTTCTATTAGCATTCACACAGCTGTCAATCTGACTGCTTGCAGGAGTTAAGCAAGAAAGCTGGTTGGAAAAGTTGGAGTGTGAAATTGTCCGAGCTTCGTCTGATGGTGAGAAACTTTTCTGAGTTTTCACTTTGTTTGGTTATGCACTCAAAGGCAGTTTCAGCTGGTTCACCACTACAACAAGACTAACTCATAAATCAAACATCACTGCAACACTGTTGGAATAAAAATGTTTAAATTTCAACCAACTTTGACTAATCAGAAACACCCTCTGCATAGAAATGTTGACTTGTTGCTAAAACAGGACAGTAATATTCAGCAGTCAGATGAGCCTTGTGTAACTTTCTGCTCTTATAATCTGTTCCTTGTCATGTGGGAACTCTTGGCAGTCAAATTGTTCTCACCCACACGTAAATACCCGGGTGCATCTTCCCCCTCAGACTGCAGCCGTTCAGCTTTCCCACTCAGGGAGCATCTGCATGATTAGGAGCTGCAGCCCCACCATTAGCTTCAACCTGTAATCTGGGAACAGCTTTTAACT
Source organism: Thalassoma bifasciatum (assembly GCA_008086565.1). Classification (NCBI taxonomy): domain Eukaryota; kingdom Metazoa; phylum Chordata; class Actinopteri; order Labriformes; family Labridae; genus Thalassoma; species Thalassoma bifasciatum. Next base: position 57,392 of record RPOG01000775.1, on the reverse strand, counting down.
GAGTGGGTGGGAGTAAAAAGACCCCTTTGGGCTGTTGAACGGAGCTGTACGTTCACCAGAGAAGAAGTCGAACTTCAAACATTAAGTAGCAACTACTCATGAGTCCTCCCACTCAACATCTGCTTTAACACACGCTCAGATTAGACCACTCAACTCTGACGCCTGTCTCATTTTGTCAAGATCGAAAACCCGCTCTGTGATTGTCTCGTTTTAATGCCAGACAGCCTTTGGGCGACAGAACCTGTGTGATGGATGAGGAGCGGGATCACAGACACATTTCACATCATCTCATGTGTTTGGCCTCCACATAAATCAACTCCACGCAGCAAATTTGTTCAAATTCACTTCTAATCAAATGCATGTTGACTGATTTGCATGAGACCTATATAATGTGAGTTGTCTCATGTGGTTTCTTAAATGCTGGAGGAATTTTAATGAATATATTTGAAGTAGACACTAAATAATCCTTTAGTCTCTGGGTCTATGTTTAGATTTCACAGCAGGTCCTTCAGGGCTCAGAGTGTTGGCTGGGAAGGAGCGAGGTGGTACAGCAGGTCAGTGTGTTAATCCAGATTTCTAACTGATGCCAAGCTCTCTTTGTGCAATCCAAAAGAAAAGAGGTTTTAGCTTTAACAACAAAATTAACAATAGTCCAATGAGCCCATGCAAAGAAAGGCTTTTCTAATTTAGCCCTGCTGAATGACAAAGAAATATTTCCTCAATTAAATCAGATTTCCTGACCAAGAGTCAAAGTTCAGTGTCAGTTATTCACCTCTGCAGCAGAATGAAGACAGAAAAACTAGTTTACTCACTCTCATGATGGACACAGTGACAGGTAACAGCTCAGGTCTTGAATTGGGTCACACAGAAACCTCGATGTGAGGACAGATGAACAAATACTGGCCTTTACAAGCCAGTCACACCCCCTTCTCTTTGACACCCACTCCAGCAACAACAACCCCCCCAAACACCACCTCATTAGAGGACAGCAGGGTGACACAGCTCCATGACAACATTCAATCATCTGTTTGTAAAAGCTCATTTAGCTCAAAGCTGTTTCCATGGTTAGGATGTGGTCAGCTATCCACAGTGATTACATACAAAACCTCAAAACATTGAGTTAACTATACTGTGTGGGATGCACACCAAAAATAAACTATCGGATAAAGATGGAAAACCAGATTTCTAATTTTGCACACACTACAACTCAACAAGGAAATGCACCCTACTCTGGCTTAAAACCTCCCCGCAGTGTTCACTCAACACACAAACTGAGGAGTGTTGTGATGATGTATGAAACCTGCTCTAATCAGAGCCTGTGGTTGGATTCTAAGGAGGTGTTGGGGGCTGAAGGGTTAAAGCAGTAGTTGCAGTAGCACCACAAATCAAGAGGATGTGTTACTCAGCTGACTCACGGATTGTCATGTCGCTGTGAACTCGGTGCCACTTCCCTCCTGAACTTACTCGTCGTAAGTAATGCACAAAAACTGTTACATCATATTAATAAATTCATCTCGAAGATAAATACTTAATCCAAGTCATAACACACAATATGGCAGTTTTCGTCGTCATTATGATTTGAAAAGAGTAAACACAGTTGTTTGTTGAAAAATGGCTTTATCCAACCACTAACCATGAGTGACGGAAAAGTTTCTGTTATCGTTCATATCTGAAAAATGGCAAAGAAATCATCAATTCTGCCTAGGTATCTACACTTTGGAGAGCAACTGTACGTTAGTCTAATAAATTGTTGTCCTAATAAGGAGAATTGTTTTATCCTTTGTTATCCAGGAGTTACTTATCTTATCTGACAAAAACAACAACTAAAAGTTGCTGTTATCAACTTATCAACAAGCCTACATGTCCTGACATGTCAGGAGCTCAGTGGTCTGTCATTAAGCACCGAGGAGAAGAAATACAAAGCTGCGACAAGCTGACAAGAGTGTACGAACAGCTTTGTAAGTATGACGGTCCCACTGTTTCAGAGGAAGACAAGCTTAAAATTGACCAATAAAGGTCATCAAGCACCAAAATGTGTCTTGAATTTGAGCGTCTACGCCAACTTTTTATCTGAAAATGTGCAAAAGATTTGGTACACAAATGGTGTTATGAAGCACACTGAACTGCCTCTTTGCTCAATTTCTTATATAATGACAGTTCTCATACTTTCTCTAATGGTTCAAAACTAATAAAAAAATATCAGTATTGATTTTAAAAGCTCTAACTGACCTGCTTGCTTCTAAAAACCTGTCCCTTTGGTTAATAAATAATTATTCAATAATTATTTTGAGTCCCAGATAAACTTTACAGTAAGTGGCTTACATTACAGAAGGTGTAAATCTCTCACACGTGAGTTTTCATGGAAAGCTTTACAGGGGGGTTAAAGTCCTGGGGACTCGGCGTGTATCTCAGGGAGGGGGTGATACTTCCAGACAACCCAGAGTTTGTGGAGGAATGCCTGGTTCCCAGAGATCTCTGAGCTCCAGCCTCGACCTGCCCCCCCACAACACCAGCTCACACATTCCTCTCTCCCTCCACGTCTCAGGCTGTGGGTGGCTCTCATGACAACTGGGCCTGAAACTCTTTCTGAGGCTGAAGTTTAGAGACAGTGTGCTAAAATCTAAAATAGAAAGTGCAGGTAAGGTGGGAAACAGAAACTAAGCTGTGGCTGTGGAGAGTGTAAAACAGTGAAGACATGGAGGGGGGTGATAAAAGGTCAAAAATGTGATAATGAAGACTATCATATCTTTACACAGAGCTTTAACCACTGAGCTCCAACATTTACTTTGTAAGACAAAGCGTTATTTCATCATACAGCTTTGTGCTCATTACAGAGTGTTATTTATACCAATGCGGGTCCCTCTTTGTAGATATTTAATGCTTTTCTGTAAACAACATTTTCCACGATAAATGCGCCTCATATAAGAAGGACCCACTCACTTCTCTCCTCACTCTTCTTCTATGACATTCGACATCTCACTCTGTCACTTGTTCCTCTTTTATTCAGCCTGGCGTCCTCATTCTTACTCTTTACCCTCCTTATTTTCATCCTCACAGCACTCAGCATCTCTTCCTCATGTCTCCCCCTCTCCCCTGAGAGTCAGCGTCTCTCGTTTTCCCTCGTGCTCTTTAATGTTCCTCCCTCCTCCTCCACCTCCTCCTTTGCAGGAGCCTCGAGGCCGCTCCCCGCCTGTGTACCTTTTGATCAGAGCAGTTACTTTATTAGCCGGATTCTTCCTCGCCTCGCTCACCTACGTCACAGGCGTAAACAGAAGCATGTAGACTCCAGCACGAGAAGTTCAACAAAGCTGTATTCTTTACATATATCTGCCAGCGCTCGTAACAGTCTGCAAAACAAACCCATTCAGGATCAGACCTTGATCCTCGGAGGGTTCAGCAGGTCCCAGAGGAAGAACAAACAGATGATTTTTCTGTTTCACTCTGCGCTGCTGCCTCTCGTTCCTCCCCCTGTGGTACACATTAGCATCAAAGACAGGGCGCAGGCAGGCAGGCAGGGGGATAAGACAAGCCAACCTCTCTGAATAACAAGCCGGTGGTCCTTCGTGTTGATGTCACTGGCATCGCTCTCAACATGAAACTGTGGAGTCGTCGCTCCCGGTGGGGGCGGCTGGCATTTAAACGGCTCAGGCTTCCTCTTCAACTGGGAGCCAAGTCTCCCTGAGGCATCTCTCAAAGTGAAGACCGGGTTCCAGTTATCACGACAAACACTCCCAGCAAAGAGATGACAACATCAAAGAGCAGATACACTGATTAGGGGCTGGATGGGAGTCGCTTTTTCACATTCTCTAAACACTGAGGGTGATAATAAGCAGGCTTAGGGCTCCATTATTGTTACAGGATGGAGATAAAAAACCAAGTGAGTAAGATCTGCTCTCAATTGCATCAGCTTTGTGAAGTCAAACAATTTGCCATGCATGAGAAATTATGAGATTAAACATCAATATCCGCCCAAAAACTGTAAGTCAATAGCAGCTGGTTGGTACAGTAGAGCTCTGCAGCACTGACTCGGTGTGCGCCTGAAGAGATTTAAAGAGCATGCCAGCCAAAGTAAACAGCAGCACCATGCAAACACTGAACCATCTGTCAAAGTGGAGGATGCACACAGACGCCTGCAGCTCAGCAGATCGGTTACTGTCCAAGGAGCTCAAAGGCTGGTTTATTTTAGACGGACGAGGATGAAAATACACAGTTTACACACAAAACATGTTCTGCATCCTCATCATGGCTAAAAAGACTCTCTTTGCACATGCATTTGGGTGAAATTATCACAGGTTTCTGCAGCATTGTGTCCATAAACTGTATCAAACGTTTACCCAGTCTCAGCAGTGTCACTGAGAAGTTTTGTTTCACTGTGCTCAATCATTTTGTCTGACAGACAAAATCACTGCACAGGCAACAGAAAGGCATCATGGTTAGTTCAAGGCTTAAATATGTAAACATTGTGGCCACAAATAGTAATAAATATGGACCAAGTCTAAATGGCAACGCCTGTTTTCTTGAGAGAAGTTTTGCTTCACTTCACTTTATATCATTTCTTCCCACAGACAAATAACAGAACAGAAACTGTCTTACTTTGCAGGTTATGAAAAGGCACCATTGGTAAGTTTTGGTCCCTTTCACAACCAGAAACGAATTCCTCACAGAGGTTTTCACTAAGTAAACATTGGTTGTGTGCATCATCTCCTACTCTGCTTCATGTGGTGCAGACAGTTCTGTAAGGATTTGGTTTGGAGCAGACATTTCTCAGTGGACTTCATCGACTTTTTTAGCATTATATGATGAGGAAAAAAATGTTCTGCATCCTCTCCATAACTTAAAGGAAGTTTTTGCATATGCATCTGAATGAAATATTACACAGCTTTTGCAGTACTGTCACCTTTAACAGACTGAAACATGTAAAAAGTGTCAGTGGTGTCGGCTAATGGTTTCTTGAGGAAGATTTTGCGTTGCCGTGCTTTAAACCAATTCTTCCTGCAGACGAATCACAGTTAATCTGCTTTTGCACATAAGGCACCACTGTTAGTTTCAGTCTGTTTTATAACCAGAAAAACTCCTCACAGAGAATTTTGAATATGTAAACCTTAATGATGTGGAGCAGAGTCTCTTCAGCGACAGCGCTGCTAGGTTTCAGATGGAAAAGCATTTCTAAACAGCCTTAACGAATGTTAATGCTGCACTGCAATGTAAATCAATTAGTTTGACTAAATCACAACCAAGGAAATTCTCTGCTTTTGCAAAATCATAAAAATGCACCGCTGTTTGCTTCAGTCTGTTTCGTAACCAAACTCCTAACTGAGCTTTAACATCTCAATCTTAAGCAGTTTCTGATCCTTTCCTGCTTCCATCACATTTTGACCCACTGTAGTCTTATTTGTCTTTACAAAATGAAATCTTGCACCTCTATAGATTCAGGAGAACTATGGCTTTGAACTGTTGTTACTCAGTTATGTCCTCATGCAGCATATACAACACATTTTCAGGTGCCTTCATGATGTCTTCTCAGCAATTAAACATAATCAAATTTCAGTTATTATTACAACATGATCACAAGCTATTAAGTGTTTGTAAACTATTTACAGCCATTACTGTTACAAATATTTACGTTTACAGTCTACATTGCAGAGACATTGTGTCAATCTGAAAGCAGTTTGTCAAGAATGAGACAGAGAGCTGAGCAGCTCTGAGCGGAAATTTTGTGCTTGCAAAACAAAACCATGGGAAGCAAAATTCACTGGATTTTGCACGATTACAGTTCGGATGGTCATGACTCAGGGCTTATTAAAAGCAGTCAGAAGCATGGAATAATTTGTTTTTCGCAGAATTTAGCCAAAGGAAACCATTCAATTTGGAGAAATTTTCAAGAAAACATGAGAATCAGAGCTATGCTGATATAATTCTCACATCTTTTCCAACTAGTTTAGACATTTTGCTCACTTGAGACACATGTAAGTACCTTCAAAAACTTGAGAATTTGTCAATTATGCAAGTTTTTTTTGTTTGTTTTGTTTTTAGATTGGAACAATGATTAGTAAATCTTAGTCATTTCAAAAAAAAAAGTTTTGCTCCCGCCGGCAGGTTTAGGATTCAGGGGTTAAATATGTAAACATGGGTGATGTGGATCAACGTCAGCTCTGATACTTGTGATGCAGACAGAGCTGCAAGGAATCATAAAGAAAGAGCGTTTCCTAACAACCTAATCAATCAATGAGCTTTGAATGATGTGGAAAAACTGTGCTTCAATGGTGCATAAGAACACCCACAAAGAAACATAAATGCTGGTGTTGTTCAGTCTGTTATAGCTTCATATCGACCCAAAGTAATTTGATGGCTGCCATGTTGGTCAGACTGTACTTTAAATAAACCCGCTCAGTAAGTTTCTACCTGCCTGTAAATACACTCAGCACATTTCTGCAGCTCAGCTCTGTACTCTGCAGGCGGCGGAGGCCCTGAAAGCGTTCTTTGTTAATGACTGAGCAGAAAGCTTGTAACCACAGCATCACATGCAGGACTCAGACCTTTCCTCAGACACTGCACACATTATCAAAGTTCAGACCAAAAACTCTGTCACAGGACTTTCAGGTCTATTTAAATCCCCTCAGAGAGCAACAACTGCCTGAGCTTTGTTAATATTAGCCGCAGCTTCAGTTACCTTCATGAGAGCCGCCACGCTGTTCATGAACACGGGCTTCTCCTGAGCCAGAGCGAACAGGTACAGCACCGCCTGCTCCCTGCTCTGACCCCGCCTCAGACATGGGACTGTCCTGCTGCATCCCAGATACCGGTCCATCACACACATCAACACAGACACACACACACACACACACTCAAAGACTAAACGTGAAGTGCTCTGAAGAGGCCTGAATGATGTTGCTGCAGCTCAGCTCCTCCAGGACTGTAAAGTGACTCCACAACTGGCTGTTCTACTTTGGGACGGATGGAGAGCAGTCTGCGCCCCCTCCTCACCCCTCCTCACCCCTTCCTCAGGTCTTGTGAGAGGAGGTGAGAACTCAGTGGAGGAGAGGGCGGAGTTAGAGATCATAATGTGCGGGGCGGCTGGCAGTAGGAGGAGGCTTTCTAAGAAAAGTAAAGGAGCTAAGTTTAAAGTCGAACTTCACACTGTATGCTCTGACGGGGCTTCACTGGAAATAGGAGGATAAATTTAATCCTGGGAAAAGGTTTGATGACTTCTGTTTCAGCGGTCAAATGCAGAACACTCAGAAGTGTCGGCGATGAGTTGAAGATGAAACGCTTGTGTTGGAAAAAGTCAGTTTTATTTTTGCACATTGAGCTGACTCAGCTTATCCCTCCTTTGAACCTTTGAAGTGGTTTGCATACATTTCATATCAGTCATTCACACACAGCATAAACTTTTACGATGAACCTGAACAGTTCTATGAGTCCGTATCAGTAAGGTGTCACAGTAAGGCTAAATGACATGAAAGTTTCTACACTTCACATTAAGTGCATGTCCGAAAACTGTTGAATTCTTCACCCTGACTTTTTCAGTGAACGCCGCATGATGTGAGACTTCAGCAGGTTGAAGCATGAAAGTTTCCAGAGAGAGGAGGAAGAAGAGCTGGTGATAATGTTTACAAAATGGAACCAGATCTTTGTGTTCATATTGAAACTGCTTCAAACTCTTTACAGCTTCTTTCCCACCCCTTATCGATACTGTGAATGCACCTGTTCACATGTATGACAGCAAAAGTTTCAGTGTAGCATCTGACTCTGCCTCAGGCTCCATCTTTACAATCCTTCAAGCATTACAGGCCATCAATAGCAGCATTCTTGTTAATTCACACTTAGTCTCCTCTTTCCATGCAATAAGGCAGACACTCCACTGTGAGGGACAAGATATCCTGTGCAGCCCAAGTCAGGACACAATAATAAATAAACACAAATTATTTGTTTTAAAGCATTTAAAGTTACATACAAAGGTCTTGATGATGTTACAGTATATCATTGTATTCAGAGACACACACTGCAGAATCCTACACTTTATAAACTATGAAGTTTTCTGTAAATTAAATTCCTTTGATTAAGGTTAAAGATTCAAGATTTTGGAATTATTTTCATTAACTTCTTTATCGTGAGCTTGTATATTTGAAAGCACCAAAGGGAGCTGCTCTACATTTTTGGTAGTGTGTTGTGGCATTCAATGATGATAAAGTCTGACCTCACCAGAGCAAAAACTTAAGCAAAAAGCATATAATAAAATGTAACTTTTAAATACTGCATTGCCAAAACAATGCATCATATTTCTGTTGCTCCTTTTCTTACAACCGAAGTCTGGTTGTGCCTCCAAACAGTGGGGAGGTGAATTTCTACTGTTTCACTGAACAGTAATATGACCCCCTCTAGTGGAGAGGTCACCAAACAGCAGGCTGCTCTTCACTTTATTGAGGAAGACAGAAACAAAATGAAACAATGCAGCTTAAGCTTCAAACAGCTGACTCCTTCGCTGTCAACTTCACACACTACGGGCAGAATCAAAGCAGCTGAGCATCAAGTGATCGTGCTTCGTCCTTGTTTTTGGTCGCAGAAAATCCACTCGTGGCATATTTGTTGCTGTTGTCTCAAGACTGGATTATGCAGCTTTCCTTTGGATGGAGGGAGAAACAGATTTATCTCTGTCCCAGATAAAAGATCCAGAGCAGAGTTGACTTGACTGTCTCATCTGTCCCAGCCTGCTCTGTTTATTCACCCATAAAAACAGTGAGAGTCACAGCAATCTGCCAAATGATGGTTTGCGCTGAGACAGACACACAAATAAGCAGGTTGATCTACAGTCTGAACATTTTTGTGGTTTAAGTTTGTTCCCTCTGCAGAAAATTATAGAAAAGAAAACTTTGTACAATGCTGCAAAAGTCACAGCCACAGGTCAGTGGGTTTGTGCAGCGGAGGAGTGGGATATATTTGGCCGACTAGGTGGGCAGGTTCAGTGTCTCACAGCAGGTTTTTATATTTGGTCAGCTCCTGTAAGATGGTAGTGTATGTATAAAGAGTCCTGTAAAGTATTTTAAGTCCGCAGAGAAAGAAAAACATCTTAGAGAGACTTTTCTCATGAGGTTTGAGACTTAAGTTTGTTGTTGGTAAAATGTTTGGTAAAAGTGAGAGATGGTGCTTTGATGAAACAAACAGAAGCCGAAGGACTCTTGCGTAATACTGACTGTTTGTGCGTTTTTATCTTTACAACATGTGCAAGGACGTAACTATAAGACAAACGCAACAGAAAACAAAAAACAGACACCCAAGGTCAGTGGGATAAGAGCAGCACACAGCAGAGTTTTGCAAACATTTTGCTCTGGGGCTGGTGTAAAAAAAGTAAGGATACAGGCAGGAGTCAGGGTTGAAATTTAGCTGTTTGTGATCAAGCATGTAAACCCAGACACTGTCAGGAGGAATATGGGAGGAGGTTTAGAAGAGGAAGAGCTTCATGTTTCTGTTTGATAAAGAAAAAAGCCTGAGTTGAATTTGCTTTTAAAATGCCACTTAACTAAATCACTGCCTGAAGAAAAACTTCCAGAACTGAGCTCCAGTTTTCTACAAACAGACTCGACTTCACAGAGAGAAAACAGCTTCATATTGAACTTCATTAAAGATTCGACTTCTGACCTATTCCAGCCTCCAGCTGCAACCAGCAGGAGCTGAAAACAACAGACCTGCTCCTCCACAGGACTCTGGCTGGGTCGGCCCCCTCCGAGCCATCACAACACAATCCAGTTCAGTCAAGTTAATTACAGCGGACGACAAACAGAAGCTCCACATGAATGATGAATCACTGTGTTTTTATGGTGTAAAAAGTCACATCCTAAAATCACAAACTGACAGAGCATTGTTCTTCTTTGTGACAGCGTCTGTCCTGAGTTCAGTCAAAGTTTAACATTTTTCTGGGATGCCAGGTACAGGTGAAGCTGGGAGAAAGAGCATCCATGTACAGCTGTGGCATAACTTTTCTTCCATACCATGCAATAGTTTATTTTCAGCATTATGAAAAGGTACAGTAAGCACAACAATGCATTAGAAGGTAACATCAATCTGCAGGTTTTAAGGCAATAACCAATAGAATAATGCTGCTTTCATGCATCTTAATATGACCAGATAAATTGAGTTACCATAAATCCCTGAAAAATCACGAAAATTCCCATGAAAGTTTTCCAACTTAACAAATTCCTGGAATTTTGCAACTCCACCTACTACCTGATCTACACAGCAAAAACTGAAATCCAAGCAAGGATTTGTGTCTTGTCTTTAGTAAAACTTGTCTCTCTTGGCTTCATTTGATCCAGCTTCACCAACAAGGACAGAAAGTCATCTCATTAAAAAAAAAAAAACTGAATTTCTTGTTAAAAAAAAATAAAGTGAAAAGGGTTGTAAAAGAAATCTGCCAATAAAGTAAGGAACATATTTGTGAGGTTACCTGAAATAAAACTGTTATAACGCAACAAACTAAACAAATTGATGGTTTCATTACTCCATTGGTTGATCTTTTTTTACAATTTTTATGAACAACTCAGGCGTCATTTTTTCCTTTTAATATCTTGAAATAAATCACTTTTCAGTACCTGTCAGGTTAATGTGGCTCATAACAAGCCTAACATGACAATTTTCACTGGAAACAAGACATAAACACTGTTTTGGATTTCAGTTTTTGCCGTGTGAAGACATTTAACTTGCAGTTCCCCTGATGTTAGTGATCTTCACCAAAGTTTGTCCAGTATTTACCGATGCATTTGCTGTTTTATGTTACAAGAGTGGTTTGTCCCAAAGAGAAAAAAAAAGCAGCAGGGTTTTTGTTCAAGAACCAGACACTGTGCATCCAAACTGCTTTGAGACTTTCTATGATGCTTTTAAGACAAAACAGAAAAGTTAAACTTCTGGGTGACACACTTTATCTTCATGAGCTTACTCCCTTAATCAGACTTCTATCTGACTCAAACATCAGCAAAACAATATAGAAATTTTGAGAAACTTAGACGACATTTGGTAAAAAAGATGTCTCATTTGTAGTCTTGCCTTTTCCATTAGTCCAATAAACGAACTAAAAATAAACACCTGACAAAGTGAAATTGTGTCAAAGATTTTTACTTATTTCATTTTTCTTCTTTGCATTGCAAACTGCAACAGAAAAACTAATTTAATGTTCCTTTGAAGAAAAAACAAACAGGTGTCATTCAATGTGCGGTAAAAAATTACATTGAGAAGTTACAGTTTGGTCGCTAAGATCATGTCACAAACATCATATGTAAGATAAGGTCACTATGAGTGGACAGAAGAACTAGTGTGTGTTGTATGTGAGGCACAGACGAAGCACGCTGCGACTGGACTCTTACGCCAAGTGTGTTTGCCAAGTCAGCGTGTCAGTCAGACGGCCATGTGGAGCGAGTCGTGCCAGGCTGGACAGCTTGGATCACAGGAAACAGACGAGTCATTAGAGAGGGCCCGGCCCGCGGCCCCGAAGGAAAATGCAACACTAGACGCTGTATCAGAGACTTTACTGTCCTTTAATGTCTTTAAATTACGTGAATGTTGTGATCTCTGAAATTATAAAACCTGTTTGTTTATTTGAGATTTGTCTCTCTTGAATGAAAGTCTCAGCTGTCTTTGTTCCTCCTCCTTTTAACATCACAGGAAATTAAAATGCTCAGCAGGTTACGACCATAAAGTGAATATTAGAATAGAGTCCAATATTTGCTGCTCCACTGATTATATGAAGCACGTCTAAAGGGACCTGTAGGGGAGAATTAAAAAATCCAGGTTACCTAAGCACCCTTGTAACCCTGCTGAGCTCCATCTTTATCAAATGTTCTACCGAGCTCAGATTAGTTTTCAAGGATTCATGGAAACAGAAGTTACACAGTAGCTTCACTCTGACATACATCTGTGTGAATAGATACTTGAGTAAATAAACTTAGCCACTATTCATTAGAAGAAATGATTAAAATGACACCAACAGACCCGGTCCCTTTCAGTGTCGAAGTATTTCAGTGTCGGAGTGTACGCTGTAATCTTCCCGCTGCCTCCTGCTGCCTCTGAGCTGTGTGCTCCTGTTGATTTCACAATAAGAGACTCTTCCCTGAACAAACTTCTCCAAGCATCCTTCTTCACACAACTTTGTTTTTAGGTAATCAGTTGTGTGAATGAGTAGCAGGCTGTGTGTGAAATGCTTTGAATGCAGACGCTGTGGGGCAAGAAAAATCTGTCATGACAGTGAGTCAACTGTGACTAATTACAGGCCCTGCAGCTCCCTGCCCTGCCTCCCCCTCCTCCTCCTCATCCTCATCCTCCTCACTGAGCTGCTGCTGCCGCTGCTGTGAGTTCCTGACTCCGAAAAATACAATCTCATCAGAGGAGTGGAGGCACAGCGTCTCAGGCAGCCCTCGTGTGTCCCTGTATGACTTATTTGTTCAGCATAAATGTGGTCTTGACCCTGAGTAACAGAGATGTTTGCACATATAACTCATGTCAACATGTTCTTTCTGTGCCTGTAGGTTGTTCTAGGGCAAAGGCTCCAGTGGTTAATGAATTCTCAACTGATTCATGAAGGTAAATATGAGCAGGAATGAAGAATGCCAAACTGCTTCTCCTCAGAAAGGAGGAAAGCAACTTTCACAAAGACTACAGTTGTTGCATTGCAATCAAATTGTCTTGATTGGTAGCAGTAAGTAGAGCTATCAGATAGGATTTCAAAGATCCATATAATGGCCACAGCCCAGTAGAAATGAGAAAATTTTCCAAACTTGAGACTAAACTCTAATGTTTCCATAACATTTAGAGCAGGAGACATCTTTTGGATACTGGAACTACTTTGAAGATGCCATCAATCAATAAATATCTTTTTCAAGAACAGAAAAAAGAAGCATTAAAGGTTTGTAGTACACTGAAATCAAGCAGGAGCTATTCCACAAACAGGGCAGACTGGGCGGATAAACCAAACGCACCCTTTCCAACACTGTGTGTGTTTATGCAGCAGCTGACAGCTCTCAGTGAATCAGTCTGAAAACAAACAGTGGAGTCATATCTCTTGTTCATCCCCTCGGAATTAAACTGAACAGCTTGAAACAAACAACCACCTGTTAAAAAAACACCAGAATTTAAAGGTAGGGCCTGCAGGAATCTTGTTACTGTTTGTAAACACAACATCCAATCTGGGCTCCCTCTCTGTGGCTTAGTGCCAGCGATTACACATTCTCACTGCCTTTGACTGTGGCTGCGTGAACACACTCACCAGCCCAGCAAGCACCTGCAGCATCACGTTGCTTCTCCCACTTGCTATCATCAACACGCAGTCACTTGCGCACTGGATGCGCTGTGATTGGCTGGGGTCACCACGCCTACTCTCCACCCAGAAACGACCCAAAACAACCAAAACATCAACATAACAGGGAGGGGTGAGGCAGACACCGACACACAGGTATAGAGGCTCATAGCTGACGATGAAGCGGGATTATTTCCATAAAAGTTGACATTTTTGAGGGAAATACTGCAGACCCTACTTTCAATGTGATGTCCCTAATAGTTCACCAGGTGCACTTGAGCTTCCACTTGCACAAGTGTCAGCTGATGAGAAGGAGGATTATTGACAGTTAGTGTTTTCCAAAACTCTGATACAGACATCATGTTGAAGCAGGGTAAACACACTTTGACACTGATTTGCTCTAGTTTTCATCAAACGTAACTAACTTTATGGTTGGATTAGTTGAAAGAGCATAAGAGAGGAAAACATAAAGTAACAGACAAGGCAGTTTCATGTCAATTAGAAGCTCATACGGTCATTTTTGATTGTTTTTGTATGCACAGCATCTACTTTTTGTACTTAGTGAAGCAATTTTTTATTTGTCCAACATTTTGCTTTGCTCCTGCAGCAATCACTGTAAAATTTCTGCAACCAAAGTTCACAACACATACTACCTCTAGCTTGACAGGAGAGGTAGCTGAACAAGACGGTACATGAATGCAGCTCAAAAGATGTGCGAGCCTTCGTTTTTGAACTGAAAAATTTGAATTAAAAAAATCTTTCACAAATGTTGAAACAGCCTTCCCTTCTCACTTGTGAGTCCTGAGTCAAGTCATTACTAAGTCAAATTAAGGACTTAAGAATAACAAAACTGGTATCATTACTTTGTTCAACCCCTGTACCCAAGTGATATTGGACATAAATTTGAAAAGTACTCTCTAGGTTAAAAAAAAGTTCAAATGAGTCGTTTTTTCCAAGCCACAAGCTTCTGCTGTCAATAAAAGCCATGTGAAGAACAAAATACCTCTTATATCTACAGAGCATCAAACCACACATTTGGGGCTCTGAGGTACATGGAGGTTAGGTTTGGTGCCCCCTGAGATAACAGGGTTAATTCTCAAAGTTTGATATATATTTTGATACTCTGGCAGATAAAGTTGAAAAAAACATTTTTCAGTGTATAAAATATAATTCCTGTCTCTTTAAGTTGTAAATCAGCAGCCTTTACCTCTGGCCCTGAGCCCAGGTCTGTCTAAGGGGTTAAACTCAGTCTCAGTGCTCAGATGAGTCTCTGCAGACTCTCTGTGCTCCTGTCTCTATAGGAGGTCTCAGAACAAGACCTGGAGCACAGAAACACAGGGCATGTTCGTCTGAGCCCCAGCCGCCTTCGCTCACTCTCACACTCAGAAAAAAACCACAGTGTGTAATTACAAGCGGGGCGAACAAACGTCTTCTCACGCAGGCACAAACACACAGAAAAGCCTTCTAAAGGACTTTGTCTCAGCGGTTTCATTCAGACCAGCAGACAAGTTCAAGATGTCTAACACAGCTCCCTCCCCCGCTCTGTTCAGTTTAGGAAACAACAAACAATGCGGTTGCTAAGGGCTCATCAGGGCACCCCGAGACGGCATGACAGCAGCAGTTTAGTGAGCCAAGTTACAGACAGCTCACTGAGGAGGTTTACAGGCCGGGTCACTCCTCCTTTTCCAAACAAACACTGAGAAACTGCGACTATTAAAACTCCAGTTATCCAGGAAACAACACCCATCAAACCTCTGCAGGAATATTTACAACTCTACATCTCAGCTCTTCCTGTGATAATCACACTAATCAAACTCTTCACATGGGTTAGAAAAGGCCTGAGGCAAATTACTGACATGTTTTAAGATCCTCTGTAAAATCCTCCCTCACCACGCTTTGGAGCTTTATTTTGTCAAACTAAATGTTAAAACACACCGAGGATGGCTTTAAAAAGAAAATCTCATTTCAAAAAGCTCCTTTTTAAGAAGATAAAACTTATCCAACCAGTGTAAAAGTCTAATCCAAAGCTCATCAGCACCACTATGATCAGGACAGCTCAACACACACGGATACTGCTAATTTAATAAGCTCTTAAAGTCCTCCCATCACCGTTAGGAGGAGAAGGTAAAACGTTAAAGTGGTTTCGATTTTTCTATCAGGTATAAAAAGATTCAAGGTCATGTGTAAAACATTCTCCATCCCTCCTGAGCAGGAGAAAAATCCTTCAGATGTTTCAGGTACATGAAGGGGTGACGTGTGTTTGTAACTTACCAGTCTCTCCATCTCCTGCTCTCGGAGCCTCTCCTCTCTCTGCCGTCGATGATACTCCAGCAGCTCGTCCTCGTTGTCGCTGATCTCTGAGATGCTGTTCTTCCTCTCCCTCATCCCGGGATGGGGTCTCCCTGACGACATCTTCCTGTGGGTCCTGGGACTGGACACGGGGGATGAACCAGGCAGCGAGCCCAGACTATAAGCTGGCGACAAGGCGTTCCCAAAGCTCGCCTTTCGAACCCCTGAACCGGCACATCCTCCACTTCCACCCTCCATCAACATGGAGGTCGGTGACGGGCTGCGGGCCCTGATCCCTCTGCTGCAGCTCGGCTCCTCAGACGTGGATCCAGACTTGCGGCGAAGCCTTGGACTCTCTGGGACAAACTTACCCAGACCTGAGGGGCTATCAGGAGTCCTCAAGGTGGGGATGGTCCCTGGGAGAGCTCCTGGGAGTACCGGGACCCCCCTCCGAGCCAAAGAGGGGCTGAGAGGAGGCAGCTCTCTCATACTGCTGCCCCCTGCAGTGCTGCCATTCAGTTCGAGGTTTCTCCTCGCCATGCGGGGGCTCTCGGGGGGCTGTAGTGAACGTGTGTGCTGCTGGAGGGGAGATCCTTGGATGATGTGGACGATGGGGTCCAGGGGAGGCTGGAAGGCTCTGGTGGGCTGGGAAAGCTGCCTGGAGGGGCTGGAGGACAGCGAGCAGTCGGCCAGACTGACCTGCTCTCTGAAGGGACTGGCAGGTCTCTCTTGGAGCACAGTGGTGGTTTTGGTCCTGGGGCTGGAGGGGGACGGGGACGGACAAGAGGGGAATTTGGGAGTGAGTCTGGGACTACTTGGCACAACATTTCTACCACTGAGAGATTCACTGGAGGACAGGAAAGAGGTCTGACGGGGGCTCTCAGGCCCATCTTGGCTCAGTCCTCGGCGGCTCGGCTTGGGGCTCGGAGGAGCCTCTGTCAGGACCTTCCTCTGCAGTCGGGGGCTTTCCTGAACCTTCTGGCCTAGCCCGCCACCACTGAAGTTGGGCAGTATGGTCCGTGGCTGCGGTACGGGAGGCTGGGCGGTGAATTTGTAGCTAGAGGAGCGTACAGGCACTGGCGGCAGAGACGAACTCTGGTCCTGGGGTCCTCCACTGGGAGACGGGCTGGTGAAGCTCCCACTGCTGGCTGCTGAGGGGGAAGAAAGGGGGGAGAAGGGAGGGGAGTTATTCTCATAGCTGGAGCCCACAGACATGGCGCCTGGACTGGTGGGAGGAGAGAGAAGATAGCGGCCCCCTCCGTTGACCATGGGGGACAGGGGGGAGGCGGTGATGGGCTGTCCTCCAGGAGGCTTTTTGGCCTCTGAGGAGGAGGGCTGAGGGTCGTCCATGACTAAAGAGTCCATGATGTCCTGCAGGTCCTTCTCGATGGAGCTGACAATTGCACTGTGCTCAGACTGGACTTTGTCTCCAGGAGCCGGGGGAGGATGGGCTGGACCGGCCTGGTGATTCCCATTGAACAAGCTCTCTGTGTCTGAAGACAGAAAAACAAACCACATCAGGATTTGCTCCATAACAAAAACAGAGCAGAGGTTTATTGATGTGCTTCAGTTTGATGATATTTAACAGCTTACATTTCAGACACACACTCAGGTTTTCTTAAATCCGTGAAAACATGTGTTAGTTAACAAGACTGTTGGGTAATTTGTTCAGGAATCTACTGAGGGCAAAGATGTTTGTACATACACCTGTAAAGTACAATGTGTGAGCCAGAACATCACCGTTGCACATCATCATAAATTTGACAGCTGAGTTTGATACATTTTGCTCTCAACTAAAATTGTTTGTCCTGCGACTGGGCAGCTGCCGTGGCCTTTAGCACCTCTGATGGAGTCTTTCAGCCTCATTGGCATTGTAGCTCTTGCAAAAGTAGTTTTCAACAATACTGCTCTTTGGTTGAGCAGGGTTGAGTCACCCTGGTGTCATCTACTGCAAAAAATTGCATCTAGTTTTCTGATAAATTATAGATTTAAGAAATATTGCACTGTCTGCATTTAGAGTAATGCAGCAGGCCAAACCAATCATTTCACAACACCTCCGGTAAAGTTCAAGCATTTTAACTATCTTTCATGTTTGCTTCTGTTTTCCTGAAACTGTCCTCTTTGCTATTCTTCATGTAAATAAAAACAAAGAAAATTATGGTGTTTACAAACACAGCCTCACAGTTTCAGAGAGCGTTAAGGTTCTACAGCAAGTACACAGAGCATCACTGAACTGTTGACTTACTGTTTTCCCTGTCTTATGAAAAGCAAGGAAATTCTCTGAATTACAATATGACGAGAAATGTGAAAAGAGAGAAGCAATGCAACACGTGTAAATATAGATGTTCAGTGACCAGCAAAGAAATAACAAAATGTTGTCTCTGTAATATTTTCTTTCAGGATTGGGAAGGTTATGTTTCATCACAGGAAACATCTGAGGAGGTCAGCCTGAGAAGCATCTTATGCAACAAAATTCTGAAAACACCCCGAGTCTGAGCCTCCGGAGAATTTCACATATTTCCTATAACTGTCCATTCATGCTTTTTTATGTAATCGTCCTCTTCCTGCTTTCCGTCCCTGTGGAGATGCATTGTAAGAAAGGGAGCCAAGTAAGGAACAGTGGTGAGGAAAGGAAAGAAGGACACAGCTGAGGAGATGAACAGAGAGGGAGACAGGCCTGTGCTTTGGATAGGGATCAGGAGAAAATGTGCCTACATAACCCAATTACTGCGTGGCCCGAAAGCAACGGCGGACACAGGCCTGGTAATCTAATCCTGACCGTCTCCCTCTAATGTCAGCAGCATAGTAGATTATTACAACCGAAACACTGCGCCACGTGGGAGAGTCACCAGCATGGCCTGGAGGCAGGATCGGAGCACAGATCTGGTGTTATTAATACAAAATTAAATCTGTTTGTAACACAGCTGGGATAAGTGCTTGACCCTGTATACAGTTTGTTTTTTCTCAATAGCATTGACTGTTATTACTCCAGTGGACTCAATGTAACTGAATCAATGCTCAGAATACAGCCTGGTTGATATGACATCTTATTTTTCAGAGTGAGGGAACCAAAAAAGAGATGAAAAGAGCAAGCAAAGGGCAGGTTGAAGATGCTGAAAACCAAAAAAAACTGTAGAAGTGAAGGTAAACATTAAACAGAAACCTGTCCAGGATATGGATAGTGACGAAGGTCTGGTAAATGGGAACAAAAAAGTCACAGACTCTGATGGTGACAAGGCAGAAAAACTAAATCAGGTGTAAATATTCAGGGGTAAGGATTGGCTCTTGCTGTCCACAGGATATGCACCGTCCCTTGCTTCATAAATGGATTTTGTTTCAGTGTGAATGGAAACAAGGAGGAGCCATTGCTGCAAACACAGAGAGGTAATTGAAGACAACAGAGGAATGGGGCTGTCATGTCCAACAGTGATGTAATAACATTAGGGGTCATAAAAAATGACTGTGGGATGATGTCAGAGAGAGATGTCCCAATAGCAAAACTGCACTAAAATATAGAAGCTTCACAAATAATGCATTAGCTCGTTCAACAGAGGAGGGAGCAGCTTCCTGCCTGCTCCCCTGGAAAGACTCTGCCTTCATGACAGCCTGACCACAATCCAATCTTGGAACATGCATGCAAGTCTGCAGCCTGTCACAATGAGACATGCAATCCGTGCAGCAGCACCTGAGAGTCAATGTCACATCGTTTCTCCCTCTCACATAAACACACACAACACCGGCTTGATTCGTATGTGCGGAGTCAAGATCGAGGGGGGTGGGGTGACAGAAATAAAAGCTACCGTTTGCTAGGAGAAAGCCCATGCAATGATGTCATGGGATACAGACCATCCCCTAGCCACGAATACACAGTGCCAAACTCCATTTACAAATCTATAAATTTAGAGTTTGCTAAGCAGCAAAACAAATCTGCGTGCCTTGTGCAATATGACTTCATGCATATTAACACATGAATACACCTCTATAATACGGCATCAATTCAAGCGTCAAGAAGCCCTTGTTGCTTGGACATACGCTTAGTCCATCTGTCATTCTCCCCCTGTATCTCCTCACCCCTCATAGTGCAACTGAGAGTGACCCCCCGATAAAAAACGTGTTGCAACAAGTATTTAATGATTTAATAACTAACCAAACTGCTGCCGAATAAGAAAATAGATTCTGGTTAATAGTGTCAGGTGTGTGTTATTGTCTTGAATTCAATATATCCTCACAAAAATGGAGATAATGGTCAAACCCACAGTTTTCTGAATGGTGTTTGGCGAGTGACCGGTTCCAATAACGTCTCTTGCCCAGAGCTCAGGCGTCAAGCAGTAGCTACGGTTACTCACATGAAGAAATGAAACTGCGACCCAGTCGTTTTCACCTGCTATGTGACACCCACATCCTCCAAACACCGGGTACTGACCGGGTGTGACGGAGCCCTGCCGTGTCAGCCTCCACACACACCGAGAGAGTTTAAAGATTCACCGCCGAGGAGGTGATGTTTCAGCCGGGGGTTGGGGTGCTGCTAAGCACCGCTGCTGCTTCCAGCTCCGCGGGTGTCAAGTTACACCAACGGGCCATTTGTTTTCCAGTTACTCCCTTCAAAATAAAACTCCAGTATAGTCCAAGCCGTCATTAGCGTCACACTCGCACCTTAATAGTTGTCACTTGTACCTCCAGTCCTTATTAATGACCAAAAGGAAGCCGAAATATCGTGGCTTCAACGCTTTTTCACAGTCACTCTCTATTGTTTTAAGCTCAACAAAAAAACAGTATTTTACTATGAAGGGGAAACCACACAGGTTCCGTTCTTCTGTCTAACCTGACACAGCTCATCCTTCCCAGAGTGATGAGAACCACTGTGAGATTTACAGCATTGTTTTAGGGAGTCACAACAGCTGATTTTATGGTCTGTCATTGTTATTGCCTCTTTGATGAATATTTTGCCGGTTTAAAATGAGACTGGGGAACAAAGAGTAATAAATTGGTAACATTTCTCACTTTAATCTGACATCTTTGAGACATTAACATGGTTTTGGGATTTATTTAACAGTCTGACCTTCATTAAAATAAACACAGACTTTGTGGCATGGCTTTTTATGATTGTGTTCTGTTTACAAGAACAATTTATGAGTCATTTTGTTTGAATAGGCTGTAATTTGCAGACAAACAATGCCAGCTGAAGCTGTACCAAATTTAATAATGCCAATTGTAACTTCACTGTAAAAAGCCTAATCAAGTCTCACATTTGAAAAACCTATTAATGCACAATTAGAAACATATTGCAGATCAGGTTTTCAGATCATTATCGTATACTCCACTAAACATCCTGCAAGATGTTCAAGAGGAAAAAAATCAAGTAAGGTAATGCACTTTGAAGAAAATGTTCTACGAATTCATATGACCCAAAGATATTTTTGAGCAGTACAACCCATTTTATCAGTACTTTATATTTGCAAAAATTTGGACTATACATGAACCAGAATAACATATTTTAATACAAGCTACCCGCATTCTTGCTTAACTATTAGAGTTAAAATACTGATGAAGGGGTAAAGGCGTATTTTGTAATGGAGACCATATTTTAAGTAGTTTTAAACTTCATTCAATTATTATCGGAAATCTTCTTAATAAATCATACATCTATTTTTTTTAACTGAATTGTTATTTTCTTTACAGTTTTAAAAGCAATGTGAAAGTTTTTATGTTATGACGATCTTGTTAATCCTATTTTTCTTTTTCTCTTCTTCTCATGCTTGGTCACCTACTATCAGCAACACTTGAAATTACAAAAGAGAGAGACAGCAAGATTGAGACATTTTGTGATGTTGTGGGGTGGTGGTGCTTAATTTTTTCTGAAATAAATGACAAATAAATATAAGACAAAGAAATAGGTGCTGGTGGTTTGAAATAACTGAAATGTTCTCTGTTGTACATAACTGTCCAGTTGTATTTCAGTGATGGAGACTTGTTTTCACGGCATGATAATAAATAACATTTGAACGTCAGAACCTCAACATGTGGTGGTGCCACACTGCAGCCACAATAACCAACAACTGCACCCAAACATTCAGCCCTGCATTCAGCTCTGCTTTTTACAGACTGTCAAGCAGCCAGTGACAGATAGAGCGGTCAAATCACAGGCAGATAAAGGCCTTTCACTGAGCACAGAGGAGGACAGTGGGTCGGTGGGTGCAGGACAGGACCAGGAGGGGAAACCCACAGAGGCAGGGAGGGGTGGAGGGTGCAGAGGTGGCAGACAGCAGAATGGAGCTGGAGCTTTATAAATAGTCTCTGAAAAAGATACTGTAACTCCAGCCAGCGGCTGCTTTCAGTGAGCAGCTCGGAGCCACAAAGCTGCCTGCTGGCCCAGCCGAGTCAGAGAGGAAACTACCAATCAGTGAAGAGGAGCGAGCTGACGGCTGGCTGAAGACAGCTGGTCAGTGGACCGTCACTGACCCAGTGAAGAACGCCAGAACTAAACAAAAGACAGGTGAATGTGACCAGCATCTCAAGGATACTGCAGCACTGAGTTATTTATTGACTGTTCTTACAAGTAATATATTTATCAGAGCTCATTACTATTTCCCAGAGCTTCTAAAAGAAGTGAACCCTCTGAGTTAGGAGGCTGAAAATGGAACATTTAACTGTTTTGCCAGAAAAATCGTAATATGCAATATTTACAGATTAATTTTCACTATAGCTGCAGTTTACGGTGGAAACTTTTGCACACTTTCCCGGCAACTCCCTGCACAAGCTCTCTCTGACTGAGTGTTGTGATCCTGCAGGATCTCAGCAGAGACATTAATCAGTTCTGTGTTTGAGATCTCTCCTCCAGTGTCAGGAATGAAGTGATCCTATATTAGCATCTTGTAATATGAGTGTCGTGGGAGAGTTTCTGACTAAAGAAAAAAAAGAAATGTATCACTCACCAATTTAATGGTGGGATGAAGTTTTCCATCCTTAGAGTAAAAACCATCATTAAAACATAACTCGGCAGTTATCAGGCATTATGTTCAAACTAAATGATACCCATTGCTTTGATGAAGAGAGGAACTGAAAGAATCTATAAAAAGAAAGGAGGTCAAGATCAGCAGGGTTTGTTCTCCATGATGACTTTGCACCTAGAATACATAAACACACAACAAGTGTAATTTAAAGTGTTTCCGCGCTGATATGCCAGATATGCACTAATTATCTTGGGAGTGGTATAATGAGGTTTCATTTGAATCAAACCCAGGAATGCATAATTGGGGAAAATGGTACGTTTCTAAACAACGGAAAGCTTTCATTACTGAATCAGGAAGTGCACAGCAGCCAGCGAGCCAGTGAGCTAAACTTATCCCTGTGCGGCGGGCAGGCGGGCGGGTGGGCAGGCGGGCAGCGTCAACAGAGAGGGAAGGGAAATAACAAGATGCTATGACACATTCACAGACCCAGAGCCAGCCAAGGAGAGGTACACTTACAGTAGTGAGGTTTCCAAGAGGAGAACACACACATTCATACACACACACACGCATACACAAGCAGCTGAAAACTTTGCCTGGAGACGCGGAGGAATGAGATGCTCATAAAACATGCATGGTGTGAACTCCAGCACCGGGTCCCAGCTGGGCTCCTTTCAGGCTGCAGGGTTCAACGGGTGCTGCATTTTAAAGGCTCCCGCTGCCGACAACAAGAGTGTGTTATTGAGCTGTAAACAGGAATGAAGGGACTGTATGCTCCTGCTTCGGAGATTTAACCATTCAGGAAGGGGCGTGTCCACAGGGGTGGCCTAAGGTGGTGTGTCCACCTCTACCAAATCTTATCAGGGTTATTACTTGTGACAACCAAAGAAAAAATAAATCAACTACTCAAAATTGGCCAAGTGTGAGGTTGGAGTTTGTTGTTGTAATCACAGACTATATAAAAGACGGACAACATAACAGCTCCAAAATGAGAAGCCAGAACATTTGGAGCCCCCTCTGCTGTACAGCTCCAGTATTAGTCATAAAGTCCTCCTCCATGTTCACAGATGGGACATGAGTTAAACTTTAAAATCAAATTATGCGTTAAGGGCATGGTCACACCGCCCATCTGAACTGTGCTGTATCCAAGCACAATTGATTGATTTTGCATCATGTCCTCACTGCGCCTGCGTGCTTATGCTTGTTGAAGTGAACTGCACCAAAGCACACCTCTCCAAAACATGTTGAAGAAGTGTATCATGCCTGAGCACAGTTTACCTGTGGTCACACTGGCCACACAAGGCAGACTTTAGGGTTGAAGCATCCTTCAACAAACGCTGACACAAGAGTCACTGAACTTTACACAACCATGAATGTCTGCTCCAAATTAAAAAACTACTCTGTTCTGATGTGGATTGGACACACATGAAGGTTCATACAAGTGTTATTGGTAGGTTTAATAAGTGTTTTAAACTCTACCCTATCAATATCAGTATAAGATGTCAGTGTTTAAAATTTTGCCTTCACTTTTGTACAGAGGAAGGGCAGAGACATATTGTCCATCTTTATACACAAGTTTCAAAAAGATTTTTAAGATTTCAATTGAGCATTTATTCCAAGTGTGAGCTTGGAATATCTTATTAAATCTCTCCAGAGAAAGCAAAATTTTTATTTAGAGATGCTCTACTGGGCTGTATTAGAGTTAAAATCTCCTCTGTGCATTCTTCTAACAACTCTCTGATGCTTAATTCTTCGTGGTGAAGGTATGAATATTTTTTATCACAGCCACAAATTATAAACAAGTGCTGTTTGAGCATGTGCACACATTTATCTCCCCAAAGCACAAATCAGCTACCTATGCAAATAAAGTCTGGACACTCCTGTGCATTCTGGTACCTTAGATTTTTTTCCACAAAATATTCCATTTATCAAAGCCAGAAAGAATTTAAAAATCTTCTTTTTAGCTTCTTTTAGTCTTGAACTTGGAGCAGAGTTCAGGAAATGTAATGACTTAACAGATATGACCAAAAAAAACGCTCTATTCAAATAAAATCCTCCAAAGAAATCAAATTAGTCAGCTCTATATTGATGCAGTGTTGTATTTCACCATATTTAATGTACTACTTTAGTGAGTGGGGTCTTCACTGTGGCCCTCCGCCCTTGCCAGGCAATAAAAAAGCAAGAATGCAGAAGATTTACTGCTGTGCAAACATCCACCTGTAAAACACTCTGCCCTGCTGCTCCACCTCACCACCCGTCCGTTCAGTTCTGCAACAATCACGCTCATTCATCCACACTGGCTGAGCTGGAACTGGAACTACAGGAGGGAAAAACTCTGGGTTTTATTATTCATGGGACAAAAGGTCAGTGTGTTTTTATTCACACAGGACCCAGGTGTGTGGAAAGCCCTGACATGATGTTTGAGGTTTGACTGCAGAGGGAAAACAGGCTGAATTCACGCACACAACACTGAATGCATTATAATACAGTACCTGCACATAATCTGAAGTCCCCGGTGGAGACTCTTCCTCCCTGGGGCATCATGCTCTTCATCCTGAGCGCTTCCTCAGGGTGGTTGAAGCGGAAGAAGGAGGATTGGCCAAAACAGAGCATACAGCCTGGAGGAAAAAACACAATACAATAATATACGTTAGATTTGTTTGACAGCAAACAGAGCAGCTTAGAACAAAGCACAAGTGTTCATTTCTATTAAAATCCTCACATAGACTACTAGTTTTTGTCCATAAAAACATCACATTTTCCCTTGCAACCACTGTTGAAACAGTTTTCAAAAACTGTGTTCCTCTTTATAGCATCCAGAGCCACAGAGCAGTATTATAACCACCAACAGCGAGGTAATTAAGATGAAGAATGGCGTTACAATTTGTCTGACAGCATGTCAGCATCAGGGGTGAGAGCAGTGCAAAGTCATCAACAGGCAAAAACACATTGATGCTGTGCTGAGTCAGACAGCAGTGTGTTCACTATATCATCAGAAGAATCACAAAAACACAAAGCAGAAGGACAAAAAGTCTCATAGCAATGTTCAAAAGTGATGAAATAACACAAAGAGCTGATAAACAGGGATCAGGAAGAGTGCAGTGTAGATTAAAGATATTTTACTTTCATAAAATAAGATATTCATGATTTTCACACATTTACATTCCAGGATCTAGATCAAGATATTTTTCTTACTAGAAAGCAGGAAGCTTCATCTGATGTGTAATGATTAAAATTTAATCAGTAAAATGCCCCGACATCAAAAAAGCCTGTGTTCTTCTACTAAATGAAATCCCACAGGTTTACACAGACAAGCTATCAGATGTGCCTCACCCCGACATCCTGCCTCCACAGGAAACACATCCAATTAAAGAGATAAGATGCTCCAAAACGCTGTTTTGGTAAGTATTTAATCTTCACAGTAAACAAAGTGATGACAGACTTAATCTTCACAGCGTTTGATGTTGGTTGAGTCGGTTAGATGAAGCTGTCAGCAGAAGCAGGAAGTCGTTGGAGCTGTTCAGGTGAACGCTCAGTTCAGTTTAACTCATTTGAGTTGATGATCACTGTCTCGTTAATTCACTACAAGATGATGTTTCCTTTGCTGTTTTGATAAAGTTGATAAACTGCTCTGTTCAATATAATGAAACACTCACATTCATAAAAACCAACACAGGCATCAGGACGATGGTGTATCTCAGTTATTATGGAGCATCTCTATGAGCGGTGGGCCAATTGATGTAAAATGAAAATAGATCGATACCAATGTTGGACTTGATATTGATCAATGTTTGCGGGATTAAATCAATACTTAAAATGATCAGCATTTCGTTGATTTCCTATATATTTCTATGTTTCTGTAATAGTTTATCTACAAATAAGTGCAAGCTGTTTGATCAAGATGATACATTTAATGCAGGAATACAATAATTGTTGATATCCATAAATATTCAAATTAGCTGTTTTACAACAAAGCAGAAAAACATAAAGCATCTGATTATTTTCTGATTGAAAAGTTAGTTATTTACTTTCATGTATGATCAGAGACAATACCAAATGTTGCAGTATCGCACGCCACTTATCTCTTTTATCAGTACAACAAGATTTGATCAAGTAGGTCAGATTAAAGGGAACTGCATTGAGAAACTACAACTGTAACAATTTAGAAAGGAAACATACTGATTTATTTAATGCATGTACTTCACTCTCCACTGGGGAAAAAAAATATTGGAGAATACTGATATTCTCTGATATATTCTTTACTGTTTTGACTTTGTTAGAATAACAGGCTTGTAGTTTTACGTCTTCTAAAGAAAAATAGATAAAGCCGTCTTTAGTATATGACAGTAATAATTTCACACAGAGAATGAACAGTGCCTCAGGAATACGCTTATAACTCACGACCACTGACAAAATTTACAACTAACTTCAGCAAAAACACTCAGGTCTGTGTTATAGCTACCTCTTCACTGAATGGAGTAAAAAGTCGACCTAAGATGTATTCTGTGGGTTTGGAGGGTCAGCAGTGTGACAAGCAGGTAAATATTATCATTACAGTCTTTAGCTTAATTATTCTTATGATGACGGCGTTGACTCTCACAATGATCCAATCTGTATTCACTTACAACACAACAACATAACATTACAACAAAAAACACTCCGTCTCTATGCTGCTATCAGTCACATCCACTTGTCATCCCGCTTTGAAATGTCAAAGCACATAAAGCTCATTACTTATTCAGCCTTTTATGAGCAACGAGCCAGCGAACAGATAAGCAGCCTCATGTTTATTGCTTTCTCAATATGGAAGCATTGTCCTGCAGCGATTACGAGGGACAGCTCTTCCGCTCTGAGTGGAGATAAGATCGTCTGTCTGTCGTCAGCGGAGGACACTATGACTCAGGTATATATGGAAACTTCTCCATTACACAATCAGGCTGTGATTATGTGCATCACCGCCCGGCGTGCTATTATTTTGGAGATGCTCAATGACAGCTTGGGAAGAAACCATCTGATTTAATCTCAACCTAGAGGCAAGGACAGGGCTGAGGGGTGAAAACAGAAAGAAGAGTAACCTTGATGAAGAGCATCCACTTCATCCTAGTTTAGTTTTTTTAAATTCAGAGTCCACGTTTGTGTGAAAAGTGCAACATACATAAGACTGATTTAAACCTGTGCTCACAGCAGTGGCTCTGTACACTTCATCAACATGTGTTTTTGCTGACTGCAGCAGCGGTGGTGCTAAATATCAGTTTAATTGATAGTTTATATGTGTACGATGAAGGCCACATGCCTACATAAGCTGTCCAAATGCAGCACTGTGCTTATTTGCATTAGTATTTCTATTTCACCATCAGTATCTCCATGTGGATTTAGGAGGCCAGTTTTTCAAATTTCCATCAGCGTTCCCCTCGGTGGTCACGACACCATCATCCTCAACATAACTTTGGTTGGTTTTTTCCACAGCTGAAACTGTTCCTGAAGATATCTGGAACCATCCGTCTGGTCATGA
The DNA here is from genome assembly GCA_008086565.1 of Thalassoma bifasciatum. Lineage (NCBI taxonomy): Eukaryota > Metazoa > Chordata > Actinopteri > Labriformes > Labridae > Thalassoma > Thalassoma bifasciatum. The sequence continues at coordinate 29,365 of RPOG01000775.1, read as the reverse complement.
AAGGGGAAAACACAAAGATGCTGAATAGGACATTTGAAAGCCGTCATTAGGACGTTAATACTGCGGTCTGCAGAGCCACGTCAGCTCTGCCGTCGTGTCTTCAGCAGTCATCCGACTCCCTCACCTAGCTCCTGTTTCCCCTGCGTTCAGCCAGCAGAGCTCTCCTCCCTCCCTGTGCCTCCCTGACTCACAGACTCTCAGACGTGCACCAACATGATCTCCCCGACGGAGATCAATTCAGTCACTTCCAATGAGAACGCTGCTTTCAAGAACATAGCTCCAAGCGTCGTGTTTCTGTCATGACAAACTCTTCTCTCACTTCCAGATCTGGGGGGGATTTTGGCGGCTCTGTGGCACACGGTGTCATTTTTACTCAGCAGTTCTGTCACACAAAAATGTTGCTTTCTGGAGGGAATCCAGAGATGACTAAGGTTTTTAACTCAAACTGAAAGAAATTTAGATTAATGAGACATTACACAAAGATTTGCCTTTAACTGAGAGCAGAAAGAGATCAATTCATCCCAATGTTGAGTTTTTGAATACCAACATGCTCAAATAATGCTTAACATTATGATGCAAGCATGGTTTCATGCTGCTCCAGCATTTAGCTCAAAGCACAACAACACCAGCTGACAGCATGGTCCATGTTTTAGAGGAGAGGTTATCAGCCTCAGATACAGATGATATCTTATCTAACAAGCTCGCTGGTGTTGAAGAGCATGTTGTTAGCATCTAGTTTAGGTTGGTTTCAGATTTTAGATGATAAAATATTTACCATGACATCCCAGCTGGTTACAGGAATGCAGTCTAAGCTTCACTTAAGGTCTATTTTGCAAATATGAGCATGTTGACACGACTTTTCTGCATTTATGAATGTTGTTATCATTACAGCTGTTTTGCCATCACATCAACATTGTGGTTAGTCTAAGGATCCAGTCTGTGTTGATGGATGAGAGTGAAATGAAATGATGAAATGAGACAGTGTGATCTCAAGAGGTTTTTCTGTCATCAACCGTTTCCAACAAGCAATATGCGGCTTCCCAGTTAGTCAGGTCAAAAAGCTACTGCCACATGATTCAACCACGACCAGGCTTTTAAAGGTAATTTCAAGAGTAAAGGTAGCTGTGCTTTTAACATCAGGGAACTTACTTTGGCAAGTTGATAAGAAATACTGACTATGACTGTGTATTGAGAGTTTCAACTGGCACACAAAAAGCACACCTGATGAATCCTTTACTGTCTGGGAAATATTCAGGTATTTACCGATGTGTGCCAATGTTCCCACAGTTCTAAAATGTGTTGCCTTTGTGAAGACTTGTCAGATAGTGAAGTTGTTAATCTGCATCCATAGTAAGAGGTACATGTATAAAAGGCACAACCACACAAGCAGGCGTCAGTAAAAGTTATCATATCAGTTAAATCAGCTTCAGATAGTTTGTCTGACAGCAATATTCAGAAGAAAAAGCATGAGTAAATCACTCAACTTCCTTCCAAATTCTTTAAACTGAAGATGCTTATATGGCAACACAATATAATCTCCCGCTGTCACCCTCAACATAACTTTTTTTTAAAGTCAGCTTATGAAGGAGTGTTTCTCTCAGATTGAAGTCTTCTCTGTCATTATGGCTTTTAGACTTCAGTTTGTTGGTGCATCATGTACCAACAGTAACAGCTCCACACACACACAGGATAATGTGAATAATCAAACCCATCATAAACAGCCTTGCACTGTGCATATGTGTATGTGTGTGTGGACACACAGGCCCCAGCGGTGCAGAGGCTGCTGCAGGCTGATGAATGAGGAAAGTCTCCCCTCTTCCTCCTCCTCCTCCTCCTCCTCTTCCTCCTCACTCTGCTCTCTCAGCACAAACTGCTGCTGGCAGCTGACGTTCACTCTGACTGAGACCCTGCAGCCCCTCCAGGGAGCCCGACCCTTACACCTCAGCAGCCTGGGGGCCCAGAGTGTGTGTGTGGTAATGTCAGGAGGAGCACATGATGAGCCAGCAAAGAGGGAACACACTCATACTGTTCACAAACACACCATCATTCAGGCACAAACAGAAATGTGAGCTTCTGTACATTGTGGTGTTATATTATTTCTTGTTTCACTATCAGCATCTGTGTCTTTCTGATTCTTATATGACTGTCCTTGTATAGTCTCGGTATGTTTGTACTTCTACTTTTTATTATGATTAGGATTCAGATAGCTCTGGCTCCAGCTTCTGCCTTTGACCTTCCCTCTTCTAAATCATCCCAGTTTTCGCAAAGCAACATGCCACACACAACACACAAACACTTGTCAAACACATTCCTGAAATCTTACACAAGTTGTGAGATGGGACATCTATGTCAATTGGTCAATCATATGGTTGTTTAGCTTAACCCAGCTGTGTTTTAAAAGTGCAACAAACCCAAATATCGGGGCTCATTCTGGTAAGTCCAGCGCTGTAACTTATTGTATGACATGAATGAGGGCTAAGCAGTTAATCTCAAATTAGATTACATTGCGATATAGTCTGCTGCAATAATCTAATCGCAAGAAGTGCAATATTTCTTTGTCCTCAAATGTGTCAGAATCCAAGATACAATTTTTTGCAGAACATGTTTTATGCTGCACAACAGTGTTACTCAACCTAAGAGCCAAACTGTAGAAAACTACCTTTGCAAGAGCAACAATCTAAATGGTGAAAAGTGTGAAAAACAGCAAGAAATAGTAATTTTAAAAATTCTGAGGTGACAAAAATCTAATTTTCTGAGACACTTAATTTTGAGTTTTCATTATCTGTAAGCCATAATCATCATTTCAAGACATAAAGGCTTTAAATAATTTACTCTATGCATGAAACATCTACATAATATCTGGGTATCACTTTCTGAACTCAGTGACCAAAATAATTTCTTGAGTTCTTAAGTTTCAATTTTTGCAAACAGAGTCTCTTTTGCTGATTTTTCTTTTTTATCTTACGAAAATCCTGTAGTTCAGCCCTAAAACCTGAATAAAAGCTGAATTTAGAAATGGTTTCTCTTGTCTTGAGAGGTGGTCAACTGAAATACCAGGGTATTCTGTTTCAGTCATATTGTTTTCTTTTTTTGACTGATGGTTATGGGATGTGGTACAGCAGATTGTTGAGAACATTTTGGACAGTCTTTATTATCTGTTTTCTCCCGCCACATTTAACACTTGGGAAGTACCCTTTAATTGAAACTACATAATAACTCAAATTTGACATTTTCAAGAAAAACAAGCAGTAAACAAAGAAAATGTGACCTTTAAAGAGGTTTTTATACCAACATAAATCTAATCTACAGTGGGATCATTGAGCAAAGGAGAAGCCATTATCATTTATAACCGAGCTGTAGCTGAACACATCCGTCTGATTAAATCTTTCACTGAGACGCCATCCTTAAAGTCCATTACTGGCAGTCTCTTGATGCCAATTAGCGCTCATCAATTCAGCTACTACAACCACACGCAGCTACTTACCATGATGGATCCTTCTGCAGCAGGGAGACACTTCAGGGAGCGTCCGACTATACATCTCCACAGATGAAGTGTGGATTTATGGACCTGTGTGACACGGAGGATTTATCCCCGTGTAATATGGAGATGCTCTAAACAGGCCATGTATCATGTTCAGAGAGAAGGAGGCGGCGAGAAGAGTCATAAATCTGTTTCTTTTTTGTTACAGAACACACACACACAGCGATGCGAGAGAAAAACTGCTGTGCTTCATTCTGCATTTATAGGGATGACATTCAATTTAATGGATGCACACGGTGTGGAGTCGATACGGTGGATACGCTTCATGTCAGGGAGGAGGTATGAGATGAAGCTCCCAAAATACGCATGGGATATTAAAGATGAGGGTGAAAATAAACCTTTGCAACAATAAAAAAATGAGGAGAGAGCACAAAGGACTGGGGGTGTGGTTGATGTAGTTATGATTGACATTTTTAGTGTCACGCAACATCAGACTGTGTGTTTATGTCACATGAGTTTGAATCGGGAGACACTCTGACACCTGAAAACTAAATTTGAAATTTTGACGCAATATTGAGCTAGAAAACTTTCTATCATTCAGTTAGTAGAAACACATGCAGAGTTTGCTGACATGTCCTATATTGCTTTTCTGATCCACTTTGCACCACCAAAATAAACTGTTACCCAGGATTCACCATATGTAGTGAAAAAGTAATCAACGGCTTACTGTTTAAAATTCTCAACCATGTTTGGCAATTGACATATGAGGCTCAATAACAAGGGGGATTAGACAAGTCAAGAGTGAGAGACAGCTCTAGCTTGAGTTTCCACTTAAAGCTGAAAATCAAAGGAGACTCCATCTGAGTCCATAATAAAGTGCACATTTTGACAAACAAACAGGGGCCTGTCTTCACCAACTGTTTTGCACTGACAGCACTCACTACCTTGATTTCAAAGTGCTTCTTACGAGTTGTTATGACTCAAGATGTTACATTCACACTTTTAAAGTCAGTCTTTTGTTTTTTCTTTCCTACTTTTATTTTGTAGTACTGTCTATCCTCTCATTTGAGAAAACTTCACTCCCTGTCCTGATGTTTCCCCTGCTCTTGTAATTGTCATTTCTACACCTTTCCCATCACCTCGTGTTTAAACAGACTGTCTCCCTATGTCCTGTGTCTGTTTGTTTCCCCTGAAGCCGTACTTTGATATCCAGGTAGTTATTAAGAGTCCTTTTGTGCAAGTCACTTTACGAGCCAGGTGTCCTGTGATCTTGTCACCTTTTGACCCAAGTTTTCCAGCCTTTGCTGAGGTTTTGTTGCTAAAATTTAGGGGAGTTTCTGCAATTTTGGGGTTTTACTTTTACTTCATGAAGACATTTTTGAAGCTTTATCAAGTTGGGCCCTTTAGAGAAGTCCTTGTTCTTGTCACAAACACATAATAGTGCAATATTTGTTTTAACACAGCGGTACTTATTACAGCTTACTTCATTTTATTCTTATCCTGTTTTTTTGCTTATTTATTATCCTGGACTGTTTTAGTCCTTTTTTATTATTCCTATTGCTGTACTGTGTGAAGAGCAAGTGGTAACATCAAATTTCTCTCTGGGGTTGAATTAAGTATTTCTGACTCTGCACTGATGCTGAGCTGGGAAACTTGTCTGACACTGGTTGAAACTGTGTCGAACAAATAGGCAGCAACAAAAAAATGTGTAAAGCTGGTTTCTCATCCGTACCAAGCCCCACCCCTTTATTTTTTCTTCTTTTCGATTTGTCAGCAATGAAGAAGCAACATTGGTGATTGCAGGAGTTTTGCAAAAACTGGATAATTTTAAAACAAGACAGCAGCAACACATGACAGATAATGAGGCTGAAAATGCAGAAACATGCTCTGCTGGCACAAAAATATGCTGTTAGAGGACAAGCCTCACAGCCTGGAACAAAAGCAGCTCCAGTCGTAAAAAAAATCCTTTCTTATTCATAACAATTGTGCACATTTTTAAATCTTTAGGATTAAACTAAGGCTTAAATTTATGCATCATTAAATTTATCCCCTGGCAAGGCTATGACTAGATTATATAAATCAACCAGAAGGTAGTGGTGTCTGCATTTTTCAATATGATGACTGCCTTCTTTAGTTGGCACCCCAACAACTCCATTCATGTTTTATACTGTTTCATACAATCGATGGTCGATAGCTCTTCAGTATTGTGTGTAAAAAGTTAAATGGCAACCAGGTAGTCATTCTTATGACTGATTTTAAAAACACATGATATTCTTGTTGTTCTAGATAACTAAAATAAACTGCAGTCCCTCAAACCTAATGTCAGTAAACTTGACAGAAATGTAATTCATGTATTTCATATTTTTTAGAAGCTCAAAAAAAGTGTCTGTGTGGATGTGAGTTTCCAGCTGCTGTAAAACCAGTAAATAAAACTCTCTGAGGGCAACAGGAAGGATGGGAGCTCATCAAATCTTATCTCGACTGGAGGTTTATAGAAACAGCGTCTGCTTTTTATTCTCAAACACCCGTCTCCACCCAAATATCTGGGGTTTTCCCACCGTATCTCCAGCATTGAGCCGATCTGGCGCAGACACGGTGTCTTCATTAGGCCGCGGGGCGTGGGTGGTTAATGAGCCGAACTCTATGGCTCAGAGAAATAAACCACAACTCCAACCTCGGAGTCCTTTTTTAGGCTGGGGGATGTTTGGGATGAGTCTCTCTTTAAGGCATGTCTGAGCTGAAGGTTGCTCAACATATTTGTGACGTAATCTTCATGACAACAGCAAAACAAAACTAGAGCACCAAAATCCTATCAGGAACCAAGCTGAAATGTTCTCAGACAGAAACTTTGGCTTCATAAAAATGAAACTTTTTGATGTCATTCATTGAAAATAAAATGTATTCTCAGTCCTTTGGTTGTTTTTGCATTTTATCCTTATGATGTCTGCATGAATGAATAAAAAGCCACTTACTCCGACAGTTTCTGACTTTGACAGAGATTTGGACTCTGTTTTGCAAATGCTGCATTTTCATTTTGCGTACACATAATTGTGTTATTTGGTTAGCCGGAGCAGAGTGCTTCTAAAATTGCCTGTGCTCCAAAATACACCATCAGTGCAACACATCAGCACCTGTCACAGAGGTACTTTGGTTTCACTTTTTACACCAGGGGAGGATTGGGGGTGTGTCATCCATCTTTATGTACAGTTAGTGTGATTTAAAGCACAGCCTGCCTCCCTCGGTGGTCTTAGTGAAGTCTGAGTTTCACTTCTGACATGTTATCAACAAAGGGTCAGGCTGTCTACAAAAGTCAATCATCTGGAGCTGAAGCTAACCATCTGAGGTGTCGAGGGGGGGTGAACTCTGAGGTGATCATCTTCCCCACAGAGGGAAGGAAGTCTCTGACATTTGGGAATGAGGTTTCAAAACTCAAATTCATGGGTTTCTTTAAGGGTTTTGGCCTTCATTGATGGGTCAGCTGAAAAGAAACATGAAATATGGGGAGTAGAGAGCGGGTGAAGACATGGTGGGGGGGGGGTCCTTGGCCTGGAGTCGAACCAACAACCACTGCAACAAAGACAAGGCCAACCGGCTCCACTCAGCTTAGTGGTTTCAATGATGGAAAATATCGACTCTGACATGAAAGAGGAGAAAATGTAGAAGTTATTACAGAAATTTGCTGAAAAGGTTTCTTCAGACTGAGATCTGTATTCAAGTCAACATTGAGAATTTAAGTCTCCGCAGGTACAAACTAGAGACAAAAACATCTACCTCTTTTAACCTGTATGATGAGATACAAAGACAGTTTTTCTACTTTCTTCCCTGCAAGTCAAACAACATGTCAACAACAGGTAAAGAAGGTCCTTGTGTTTAACCAAGGGCCTGTTTTTACATTTTTTTTAAACTGCTCCATCGTGTCACCCCTAAAAAAACGGGCTGCCTGTCTGTAACCTTTCCTGCCATCCCCAAAACACTGTTCAAAGTATCTGACAACATCACTGAAAGGATCTTACAGATGAAGAGCTTTATATTACAGCCTTAAACAAACGTAATAGGAAGGGACTTGCTGTCCGTCAAAGTCTCAGTTTATCATTTTCATTGTGCTAATGTGTGATGTCGGTCTTTTAAATGGTCAATTTGGTCCAGCTCAAGTCTGTGTTATAGAGCAACATAAAACACAAACCAATTATTTGATTCTCAGCCTGTTCTGGTGAACTAAACAAGCTGAAATCAAAACCAATGGTTGAGTATCAAACAGCTCGTGACTCAAAAAGAGCAAAACAACTCAAATTGGTTCAGTTGTTTGATGAGCATGGCCTATTTTAGCAGCTGTTAGCAGCTCAATTTGTAAGTGGCTTCATAAGTAACCCACAAACTTTGATGCTTAAAAAGGCTCGATCTGCAAAGCTATAAGTTCAGCACATCAGTTCACAACAACAGAGACCTAAAACCTCCTGAAACAGGACTGAACAATCATGATGTAGGTAACTAAATCATGACACAGCAGCATAAGATCATTTATCAGTACTGAAAAACAAGAACTCGAGAATGAAAAACCAAGCAGATCTTCACTGACTTTAACGTTTTGACAGTGCCCTTGTTCTGCACTTCGTTTTTGTCTCTCTGTGGAATCTCACGTCTTTCCCAACAGCTCACATCTTGAGTACATTACTCCATCTACATCCATCAAACTAGCCTGAAGCTGCAATAACTATAAAACATTTATTTTTGTCACTTTATGAGCAATTGAGTGCTAAACTATTTCCCAATAAACGTCAAAGTCTGCAACTCCAGTTTGACTTCAAAGTCTGGATTCTGTTGCCGTTCGAAGTAAAGACGTGGTTTTAATCTCAGAGTCACCGCATAGAGCTCTGAGAGGCAGAAACACAGATTCAACACAATAAAACTCTGACACTTTTTAAATTATTCAACCACTACAATAAATCAGAACTGCATTACTGTGCCTGAAAAGAATCTGCTTCACATGTGTTTGCCCCCAATTTAAGATCACCCATTTCATGGTGCAAACACAAAAGCTAAAACAGCAAAAACTGAAATCAAAGTGTTTATGTCTTATTGGACTTAATATAGGCCTCATGGGTCCAAAATATGCCTTATTTCATTATTTAATAGACAAAAAGGGTACCTGAGTTGCTTAAATAGTCTGCCAGTGGGGGAAAAAGTACTCCTCAAGTTACATGGAATAAGAATACTAGCATCATAAAAGAAACTAAAAAAGTACATTTTTCCAACCTCATTGGCTGATTTTTATACTCTTGATACAAAGAATTCAGTCGTCATTCTTGTCTTTTACCATCTTTACCGTCTTTAACATCATTTTCTGGACTTGTCAGCTAAACATGGCTCATATTAAGTCTAATAAGACAATTTTTACTCACAGTAAGACAATTTGTGATGGTGCCTGTGTGGCCTGACATGAACCACCTCAAATGTGACTACACAGTAGCTTTAATAATAATAATAATAATAATAATAATAATAATAGTAATAGTAATAATTAAAACAACATTATTTGTGGCTTGTTTCTAGTAAAGTAAAGCAGACAATAAAAGTAAAGCGGTAAAAAAATCAAAATTTAATTAACAGTTATGTTACAACAGATTGTGTGTCAGCCACTACAACACGGGGTCAATGCAGAAGCATAATATCAAGAGAGGCTTTGAAGGACTACACCATCAGTATCAGTTCGTCATCAGAAAGTTAAGTTAATGAGTGAGGGACAATGTACAGTAGGCTGAGCTTTAAACAAACTGGGGTCCAAACAGGGTGACCAAAACCCAAACAACATTTTGCAACTTTTGCTTAAACATTAAAAACAGGAGAGTCCCAAGTTTGTTTGACCCCCCCAAATCCCTGCCAAAAGTCAGTTTTCCTGCAAATCATGAAAAAAAGTTACCTGACTTTAAATTGGAAAAAATAAAATACTTGGTAACAAAATTGTGTTAATAAGGAGTCCTTCAAAAATGTTTTTAAATCATATCAATACTCAAAACACCAAAGATTATAAACTCACTCTGGTGAAGCATGAAGCAGTAAACATAACAAATTACCACCATCAGTGGTGGTTTACTTTCTGTTGGTCGACGAACTCATCATGGATCAACTCAAAAAGCCACATTAAAGCCGTGAAACATGTGAAATCACAAACTGATCCAATCAATTATCAACAGATCATTAGTGGTGCTCTGGATAACATCAGCTCCACACCAGAACCAATTTAAGATTAAAAAACTGTTTTCTTCTTCTTCCCTGTCTCCCCCTCCCTCATGAGATCCCTCTGACCCCAGATAAAAACATCAGGTTTCTTCCAAGAAGCAGCGGTTGCTCAGGATTAGTTTCCTGTGAGGCTGAGCTCAGCGAAAAGCAGCGAGATGTGTTCAATCAACGGCTCTGCTTCACTTTCCAACAGGAAAGTATGAAACGCTGCCATTTTCATAATTACGATGAAGTCATCAAGGAGAGGACGAGCGATGAGATTGGCTGGATGTGGACGATGAGTGGAGGTGTGTGTGCTGTGAAATCCCCACAGTTAATCAGTTAGATTGATCCCCTGTCCGCTGCCAGAGAAAACAATTTCCCGTGGACGCAGCAGGAACAAGCCGTCTAATCACACAGAGTGCTCTCTGCAAGAACAGCAGCTTTCAGCCTCCACAGAAGCTCCACTTCTGCCTGAAACTACCACAGTTTAACCAGAAATATCCTCAGAGAAGATCTCATCACGGCTGATCACTCATCAGGTCCAGCTTTTACCTCGTTTGAATAAGAGTTTAAATAAGGCGCCTTAAGACTGAGGACAAACAAAGGTCATCTTCATCCTCCTTCAAGGACAGAGTGACTCCATCTCCTGATACAAACAGCACTAAGTGGATTAAAGTGCGTGTGCAGTAATGCAAAAAAAGGGATAAGCCAAGGTTAAAATGCATATAGAGAATTTAAGTGTCAGCAGAAAATTAAAATGATGAAGATAACCTTCAAACCTGCAGGTTCAAAATGAAAACAGCGCCAACTTTCAAGGATATGATGAAGAATCTTCTCGTACAGAAAGATATTACGTTGTACTTTCACTCCTGTCAAATACTTGATTCTGATTGGTCAACATCTTTGGCACCACTGATAAGTCAAAGAGGAAATTTGTAAGCAACTGTAAAACAGAAAAAAACTAAACAAATAGAAAAAAAAGAGTTTAGAAAAATAAAATAATAATATAATAAAAAATGTTACAATTGGTGATTTAAAAAGTGGTGCACACCATGTATGCATTTGTATTTTTGAAGAATGACAGTTTTTAGATTCTTCACATATTTTATCATTTTTCCCTTCAGATTAGGTTGATATGACTGTTTTCTGGAAGATTTAACTTTGAAAACATATTTTCTTTTACTAATGTTGAAACAACATAATTAAAACCAACAGGGCTGTACTCATCATTTACTTCCATTATCAGTCTGTCAACTTTTATTTTCCAATGACACATTATTGATCACTCCTTAAAATCCTTCAGGTTTCTCAACACAACTATCCAAAACCCTACAATGAGATTCAAGATTCATACACAGTGATGTGAAAACAGTCATAAATTGATAAAAAAAGAAGTTTGCATCACTTTAGGAGACAGTTTGCCTCTTTTCCACACCACTAAACCAAAATATATCTGATTACAGGCTCTTTTTTTAACATTCGAATGATAATAAACATTCCTGTTTGGCTTTTTAGCCAGTAAAAATTTTGCTTCAGTTTGCAAGAAATCTGTATCTTTTTTAACCCTGAACAGACATGAAACCCCAAAAGTTTGGATGTTTAAGAAGCTGGAGCTGGCTTTTCCACATAGTCAATGACCTTAACCCTAACAATGAATTGATTATCAATTTGTTAGAAGTTAATGAGCTATCACTCAACCAATCAATGGACTAATGACTTCAGCACTGAGGATTAACTGCGTCTAAACCAGCTGATTCAAACCTCATTATGTAGATTTCATGAGTAAAAATAGGCTCCTTCAAATAAAAAGGGTTGACTTTTCTCATTTTGACAATGCACTGAAGAGGCTTGACCTTCAAAGAAAAAGTTGATATCTAGGAAAGATGTATAGTTCAGTAAAATGTGAGGTCATTTTGAAGTATTTTTGAGGCATCGGTGCTGAAATGTGGGACCCTGTTCTTTGACTTCTCTTATCAAATCAGCTATTACAGTTTCAACTGTGACACCTTCTCTTCTCACCTGTGCAGGTGACTGAATGTGTCAAATTAGTTTATAGGTAAGGTTTACTAATTTCTTGGGTGAATTTCTTTGACAACAGAAACCCTGACAAAAATGGGGCTTGAATCAGGACAAAAAGAAAAACTCCATTAGACTCTTTGTATAAAAGAATAATAGCTGTGAGGCAGAGTGTGTGCTCCTCCGGGAGCACTCAGGACAAACAGCGTTAAGGCCGCTCGTTCCCTCAGGGGCGCTGTGGCATTAAGAGGAGAAGTGGTTAGCAGTCTGCTCAACCTCACTGAAATCTTCCATCATTTCTCTAATAACATCTCTGTGTTTTTTCCCCCAGACCACATTAAATCTTTCCAGTGTGTCGGCTTAGCCTGGAGTACATTTCCCAGAAGATTAGATCAGACAGAGCAGAGGTGGTCAGAGCGAGAGAGCTTCACATACTTACAGAGTGAGTTCATGCACACGCAGAGAGTCGGGTACACTTATCAGGATGAGAGGAAGAAATGCTCAAGTCATACTGATAAATCAGCTGAGCGTAGAAATATCAGACAATAATCACCTCCAAGATGGATGGTGGCTTCTCTGTAAGTACATACTGCTGTGGCCAAGGTACAAAAGACAGCTCTCATAACTTACTAAAGAAATGAAACAAAAATATCAAAAGTCGGTCTGGGGATGACGAAAACATCACATATGAGAGGGTGCATCCACCATTGAAAAATATCTCCACTTGAGCCAAAAAGAGTTATCATTTTCATGCGGTGAGTTATATTGAGGTATGTCTCTGTGCTGGGAGCGCTCTGCTCTTCCACGTGCAACCGTGGCTCAGTGCCAAAGCTGGAGGCGGGGAGAGCACACCTCCCCTCTCTATAATGAGTGAACATGACAAACCAAGGCAGACAGAGCAGCAGCAAGAGAAGCAGCAGGAATGAGCAGGCTAAAGTAGTTAAACTCTTACATCCTTTTTGGTATTTGCCAAGTGGTAGCAGAGACTTGTTATCAGCTGAGCTGTCAGCTGATGTTAAAATCAGCTGGTGTTCTGAAGGCTCAGCTCGACTTTGTGGCCTGCTTAAACTTACACTCTGCTCAGTTCCTGGCTTCATAAATGAGATACAACAGATTGAAAACCAAAGTGGAAGCTTCAAAATGGATAACGTACCATTGGTCGCACACAGTTCTTAAATACAGATTATGATTTTGGAGAACAAACATATTGGTCCTAAATAAAAGCAACAAATACTGTGTTTACATCTCAAGTTAAAGAAATAGAACCATAACTACAGAAGACCTAAACAGTCATGATGGAATAACTTTTATTTTCCGTTTTCTTACAAGAACAACTTCATTTCAGTTTTTTTTCCAAGATATCAGCTTGTTTTCCTGACTATCTCTATAAAAATCTGCATTTAATTGTACATCTTATAAAGCAGAAGCAGCTCAACTAAACAGAAATATCAACATAATAATAATAATAATAACATGACATGACACTGTCTCATGGCTAATGTTAGCAGCAATCAACCTACAAATTTGATGTTTGGACTGCCAGAAGTTTATCTCACTATCTCAGGGAAATGGAGAAGATTAAAATATCTTAATGATGATCTTTTAATGCTTATGTATAATCAGGTTAAAAAATTCACCATCATTAGACACAAGCAAACTTTAGAAACAATACATGTAACTGAGTGAGAGTTTATTTTCTTTCTTCAAACATCAAGTTTCCATTTAAGAGGGGAAAAGTTGCTTGCTTCTTTTTTGTCCACACATTGAAGAGGCTTTAAATCTCACGCCAAGTTGAGCCACAACACGAGAGCTCGTGATGTTTGCCCGAAGTTATTTACAGCGTCCTGTACAGTGAGTTCTTTAACAATGAAGCTCAGAGGAAGTTTAAACTGTGTGGTTTGATGCTTTGAAGCTTTTAAATTCATGATTACAGTGCTGCACGTACAAGCAGCTCGTGAGGAGAAATGTCTTCAAATCCTCAATGTGAGAATTACCGTAACATCCTGAAGCTTTGATACACTTCAGTCCACACATCCTGCAAGAAAACACCCTTTACAACAACTGTGAAACTTTCCCGTTTCTACTCTTCTACACTGGAAACAAAGACTTCACCAGTGAACCACCCGCGTGAGTCGTCTCTAAAAGCGAAGACAAAGAAATGCCCCAAACTATGGCAGACGGTTGCTTTGGAAACTTGATGGTTTACGACCTGAGCAGAGGCCAGAAAGTCAAAACCCCTTCAGTTAATCAATGACGGGCTCTCAGCGCGCCGAGCCATCACACACAGACACACAGACACATACCAGAGGAGATATGAGACTGAAGGAGTTTAGAGAGCAGGAGGAGGAGGAGGTCAGACCCTGAGTTCCCATCATGTGAGGAAACTGTCTGAGTAAATGAAAGGTTAGAGACATTCTTTGGAAGAAGTGATCATATGTTCAAACCGATATGACGTCAGAGAGACGCCGTGATGGCTCATACGACCGAGGCAGAGGTTTCTGGCTCTGAGCAGGTCGTCTTGAGCGGATTACTTGATTATTTATGATGTCACAAATACTCCAAGTCTGTCTCAAGCTAACAAATGCCTGGCTCCACTAACTTTTATTCCTGATAAACTCCCTCCAGAGATATTTTCCAGCTGCAAACTGCAGACTGTCCCGTTAAAACACACTGTCAGAATAAGAAGCTCACAGCATCCCCTTCCCCGCAGTTGCTGACTCCTGCGGACGTTCATCACAGTAAAGCGTCAGAGGCTGGTCACTGTTTGTCCGAACAGATGTTCTCTCTCACCCTCCTCCCTCTCCTCCCCCTCCACTCCCCTCTCCTCCTTTTGTCAGAGCGACTGAAGCCACTCTCCTGCTGTTAAACACGCTCCCTGAGGCAGATGGCTGCAGGCCTGAGGAACGATCAATATATTAAACCAAACTGTGGAATCAACACGTGGGTTAGAGGTGCACTGATGCTCCTTTAACCACTTCTTAAATCTGACAACATACTGTTTGTTTACAAGCCTGAGCATTTTACTCCATGTTATGCTCTGCAGCTGAAAATTAAGACAGACAATAACAAGCAGATTTAGTCCTTTTGTGTTGCATGCTGCATTTCTTTCATGCCGGTCAATGTTCACCTCAGGGCTAAACAATTTGCAAAAATGACCTCATTGAGAATATTTATTCCTAATATTACAACAGAGATTTGTTTTGAGATTATTTTTAGGTGAACAAACACAAGCAATAAATAGCTCTTTGTCACTCTTTTTGCCACTTAGAGACAATTTTTGCTACTTTTTCTATTTACATAGTTTTCACTCAATTTTTGCCCCTTTTCACCTATTTTTTGCTGTTTTTTGACCATTTTTGCCACCTCGAACCTCTTATTGTGGCTACTTCTTGACATATTGTCACTTTTTACCTCTTATTTGTTGTTGAATTGTTGCTCTTGCAAAGGTAGTTTTCATCAATTTGGCTCTTCGAAGGAGGGTTGAGGAACATTGGTGTACAGCATAAACATGTACTGCAATAAATGTATCAGGTATTCTGACACAGTTGAGGTTAAAGAAATATTGCACTATCTGTGATTAGAAAATTGCAGCAGTCATATTGTTGTTAAATCTAATTTGCAATTAACTGCCCATTAAATGTGATAAAGAAGAAAAAAAACTTATCCATGATTGGGAATAAAGCTCAAAGTTTAAATTTCTGCTGGTTTCAGTCTCACAGCGGTGACATGTTGGGTCAGGCATCATTTGAAGTGACATTTAATTGAGTTATATGCTGATAGCACTGTTGAGAGTATTGATTTTGGAGCAGTTCCCTGTGCAAGCAGAAAACCGAAGTTGATGTACCTTGACAAAAGCTGGTGCATGCATAACTTAAAACATCACTACTGTTTAAAAAAGGGGTCTCTTTTTTGACACTTTTCCAATAAAATCAGAGTTCAACAGTGTGAACATCTGTATTATTTAACCACCGTCTCATCTGGACATCCTGCCCTGACCTCGGTTGTAGTCAGAGGATGTTCGGTCAGAGATCGTGTCAACAACAGAGTCAGGAAAACACACAGAGCAGGCGAATGCACACCAGCTGCTGCCAGCCTCCTTCCTCCCTCCCTGAGCGGAGGTTTCCCCCCCGTCACCCCCTGGCCTGCTGGGACCCTCCTGAAACCCACAGCGGCCCTGGGGAGTGTTTGCAGAGGGCTGCTCACATCCTTTTTTTGACAAAGGGGTCAACTCAATGTGTCAGAGATGACAGATGAAGAGGAGATGGAAGGAATAAGATTAAAAGAAACCGTCAAATGAGGTTTTCTGTTCCTGTCAACTTCCACTTTTACTTCACTTCATTTCCTGAAAAAAAAAAAAACTTGAACTTTTACCCTGATTCGTTTCCCCTAAAATTGTAGTTACCCAACACTGATGAAAGAGAAAGCTACTCTTCTGATTTTGGATTATTTTTTTCAACTTACATAATAATGAACTGACACTTAGAGGTTAAAAAGTTTGGAAATGCAACATCACAGGTGCTAACTGGTTTAAAAAACTTTAGAAGAGGACGGTAAATCAAGTGCAAGCGTGCAGGTTTAGGCGTGTCAGGCAAATAGTGAGCTGGCATCTTGTTCTTTTTTGAAGTTTTTTTTCTGATTAGAAGAGTGCAGATACTTCTATACTAAATACCTGAGCAATACTAGAACATCTGACTTCCACAATAATTTTCTGTCACAATATCTGTACTCAAGTGTGATTGTCATGTACTTCATTCACCCTGCTCTCAAAATAAAAGGGTCCTGGCTTTGTAATGCTGGTATCCTGATGGACTCAGAGGCTTCTGAACAAGCATGAGCTCTCTTCTATTCCAGTTACCAGCTCTGCTTAGGTCACATTGGCATCCAGGAATAGCAGTGTAACAGTAGACAGTCACAGCGGGGGTCTGGTCATGCCGGTCTGGATGGGGGGTATCTGCAGACCTGGCAGACTTGTATATGTTTGTAGTCTATAAACAGAACTCACATGGAGGCAGGGAAAGGTCTGGACTTAGAGCACAGGAGGTCTGAGTGGCTACTGGAGACAGCAACGTTACAGCAGGTGTTCATGGTGCAGCGCGGGGCGACGCACCAAACCCCGTACAAAGTTCAATCAACTGGAAGCTTCTTCGTATACAAACAACACACAGCTATCCTTGTTTCACTTCTAACAGCTAAATCAGACCAGAAAATGTCTATGATAACTTCGGCATAGAAAATGAATGAATCTAACTTAATTTGTCCATAGAAATAGACTTTTTGTGAGCTGGTGATGAGGCTAACGCTGCCTTTCAGGGCAGATTTCAGTGGACGCTATTCTCTACAAGGAGACAACAAAAGTAGGATTTATTCAAAGCTTGATAAATAACTGTCCCAAACATAGTTCCCGAATTAAAAACAGCCTGTTAATTATTTAGAAAAAGTTAAACACAATGGTTTTTCAAGGGGGGTTAACGAAAACCAAGATGTTATAAAAACTTTCTACAACTTTTGAATAAGGTTTGGTCCAATGAAGCTTTTTGACAAAAATAATCGAAAAGAACCAGTACAAAGTAAAAGCAACAAAGTTATGTTGCATATATTTGTAACATCGACAACTTAAAACAATGATGTGATGAATTATGTCTCTGAAAGCAACACAAAGCACTTAAAGATCCTGGTTTTGCAACTTCGATGACAACACAAACAGTCAACCAAACACAAC
This sequence comes from Thalassoma bifasciatum, assembly GCA_008086565.1. Classification (NCBI taxonomy): domain Eukaryota; kingdom Metazoa; phylum Chordata; class Actinopteri; order Labriformes; family Labridae; genus Thalassoma; species Thalassoma bifasciatum. Next base: position 11,930 of record RPOG01000775.1, on the reverse strand, counting down.
CCACTACCAGCAACTTAAAAGGTAAAAACTAATAACATAAAGCAACTTACTTTAACTCCGATGAATGAAACTCCTCTCTGCCTCCTCCGTTGTTTTCATCGCCTCTGCTCCTTTAAATTAAACCACGTGTTTTTCTCCTTTTCTGCGTCTTATTGTGGAACAACAGGCGCGTTTATGGCTTTTTTGTCCTGACGCGCTTTTGTTATGATAATCCTTAAAAGCCCATAGACTCTAATATATGCTGCAGATATTTGAATGTTCACAAAGAGAAGCTTGTCCACTTGTTAGCACACGGCTTCATCCACCAGACTCCTACTGCTGCTGCTGCTGCTGCGTCGCTTGGTAAATCCCGGTTCATTCAAACCAGTGCGCGAGTTTACTGTCATTGTTGTCCATTGTTGTCCGTGCCAACACCACCACCACCACCACCACCACCCGCTATTCAGGCAGGAAAGACGCTATCTCATACTGCTGGAGGAAAACAGCTGGCTCACACAGTTAGAGTGAGTGAGAGAGAGAGAGAGAGAGAGAGAGAGAGAGAGAGAGCAGTGCTGTCAGGGAAGAGCAGGAGAGGAGGAGGAGCAGGAGGTGGAGAAGGTGAAGACCCTGAGTCAGAGAGGAGGAGGGGCACTTTGGAGTAACTTCACTCACCAATAAATATGACAAACTGTGTCTGGGGTCAACATTGTTTAGGAAACTTCAGTGAGAATGTGAGTCACTGAGGACGTGTCTCTGTCTTATCACTCCATAAAAGAATAAAGGTGGAGCTGTAATAATAACCAGACATTTGCACACCTGCAAACCATATAAATACACGTTATTAAATAGCTCCAGTTGTCAGTTTCAGCCTGTGTCATAGGCATCAAAGTTTAGAGGTGTGACATAATATTTTATCAAGATATTTTTTTTCCTCTTTGTTTTGTCTAAAAAAGATATTTTCTATTTTTATCTCAGTGTCATGTATTTGACGAATGTCTCAAGCCTTTGAATTAGATTAATTTGCTCTTCAACTGTGCTTGTATTGCTTGTTTATCTGTGTTGTCTGGTTTTGTTTGACAAAAAATGAGAATTGTTCAAGAAGATGCTTAAAGCTTGAAGTTCGACAAGTGATGCGAAATTTTCCCAACAAACAGACACAACATTTAGAGATAAAGGTAATTTTTTATTAATTGAATTGCCATTGGACGGTGTAACTGAATGTGTCTTTCTTTTCTCTGGTTTATGAGTTCTCATTGTATTATTTGTATTACTCCTAAACTGTCTTTTTTTGGTGTAACCTTTGGTTTCTGTCTTCAGAGTGACTGTGAGGAGAATCCTTCTGAAGAGGATTGCAGTGACTCCCTTTGACCAGAGGATTTGCACAAACTGTCATGATGTATTTTTTTGAAAGTGAAAGTGAAAGTAGGTCAGATCCTCCTTTTAGCAGTACTTTTTTTTCATTCAAGACAACTTTGTGATTTATGATAATGTACTTGTAAACAGTTACGTAGCGTTGTTGTTTGAAATGTGACAACAAGCAAAATTTGTAGGGTTGTACCGTAGTTGAGCAGCTGGATGCACTTTGCTCTACCTACAGCCCAGTGCTCTGACACATAATGACACCATGTAACATTAGTAAATTCTGGTTATGTCCTGCCAGTGCTCATCTAACAAGCAGAGCAAATGTAACCTGGCTCTTCATTTTATAGATAGACTCAGGTTTCAGCAGATCACTGCAGTATAAATACTGCATGAACATTTTCAAAAACAGCTTGACCCATGTTTTAGCCTTTAGGTTGTGTTTAATGGTTTTTATAGCCTCTAGCTCATGTTGTAGCCCTAAGCTTATGCTCTATCACTCTCCCGTTTAGCTTTCTTCTGCTCTTCTGTCCCTTCCCTGTCAAGAAGCCCATCACTAATGTTAACTATGATTACTTAAAATATCAGTAAAATGATTTTCAGCAACACAGCAAACAAGCTGTCTTCTCACTGCTAAGCTTCATCAGCCAGAGTGGTTTCATTCTAGAGACTTCAGCGCGCCGTGAATCAATCCAGTCCAGATTTGAAAACAACCCATTTAGGCACTGATAACCTCATTTTATCCTCAGTCATATATCCAGGGATGGACCTTTTTCAAGATCGCTTACAAACTCCCCACAGCCTTTTTATGCAGTCTAAGAAAACTTATTAGCAGTTGTTATACTTAAGCATTTCAGGGTGCCCTTTAGTGTCATTTATAAGCTACATTTTGGCAACTATTCACTTGGCATTTCTGCTTTGAGGGTAGCTTTTGGCTGATGGAAAAACTCTGTGCAGCTGTACTAATGTTGCAATTGACATCTTCTTTGGGGTACCCATCTTTGCCAGTTTTAATGGACCCTTTAGTTTTAGCACCAAGTCTTCAAAAGTGTTTTTATGCATATGCATCTCACGGCCGTGGTCATGTAATTTCCTGCAATGTCTGTTTGTAGCAACCCTGCATGTTGCCTTTAGATGCGCTACTCTGGTATCTTTTAACAGCAGCCTTAAGACTGGAGCTTTAATTTCCCCCTTTAATCATCTCTTTGGTATCTCAAGTAACCTTTGTGTTACATTTCATCTTTCATATCTTTTATGGTGACTTAAAGGTTTTTTAGTTTGAAGATTTTTTTTACTTTTCTTTGTAACCTTGAACAGTCTGTGTGGTTTGGTGAAGGCACAAAGCTTTCTTGGTTAAGTTAATGCTGTTTGCACCCACAATATCGTAATTACATGAAACACTAAATGGTCTCTGCGGATCCTTTCAGTTGTTGTTACTTTATCCATGGCTTAAATCACTTTAGATGTCTCGACAGGAACTCCTCCTCTCAGTGTCTTCCTCAGTTAACTTTGGGATTACCGTCCGTGCCCCTTTTTCCCCTCATGTTACCTCTCAGGCTGAATCAAGTGGACAAACCTTTATCCCTCTGAAACACCAGCTCATCTCGCTTTGAACAGACTGGCTTAGTTTCTACATGCCCCTTTATCGTCCGGATTCCCCTCCACCGGCTCTTCTGACTTTAAATCCATGTGGATTACTTCTAAACGCTTGTTGGGCACTTCTGCAGTGTGTGACAATGCTGACTTGTTGCTGCTTGATTTTCCATGAACTGTACTGCTGACTAGACTGAGCCAAAAGTAATAGCCTCTGGCCTGAGCTTCACTGCTGTGACATACATTCTCTGGACCCCACAATAGTGCACTTCATGCAGGGAGTAACTCATTACTCATTCAAGGTACAAAACAGGAGGGAGTGGTGGGTAAACGTGTAATCGACGGCGTCTGATCCATTTCCTGCTGTAAAGTTAGATCTGTATCAGCCTGTATTCACACTGAAGGAAGCCACTTCAGCGCCTCTCTCTGTTCATGACAGTGAACTCTGATTTACCCGCTCACTCATTCTTCAACATGAGAGCCTCTCTGGGCTAAAGTCAGATCCATCTGGGTAGAGAGGGGGTATAAATAGCTCTGTGTCCCCGCTCAGGTTACCCAGGTTGAAATACCAACAGACAGACGGACACACTGACATGTTCTCCTACACATTCATCACACAGTCACACAGGATCCTCACTGTGAAGAGCGTTAGGGTAGTTAATAGAGCATATCAATGAAGTGACCATCTAACTGAGAGTGTGTGTTTGTACTGCAGCGTGGAGAGAAGTTAGCCCTGTGAGTAATGATGAGTAATGTCTCTGTGCTCCCTGTGAGGCTCTGATGTCAACCTTTACCAATTTCCATGACTGGACTGAAACAGAGTCAGGGTTTAGAGTTTTAATTCATCTCTAAAAGCAGTACTGTGCAAAGATGTAGAAAACCAGGTCTGACTCATTTGATCATTACGTTGACATGTTTTCAGTCTTCTGTTCTAACAGTCGTGTATATTTGTACTGGGCTGGTTTTGGCTCTGTTTGAAGAAATATTTTTGTTTAATGTTGCACAACATTAAACATCCTTGAGTAAAACAAGCTCTTTTATAAGTAACATTACATACCTATGATCTTTAAAGAGGAGCTGTACAGCCTTCCCATAGATATTAAGTAACAATGTTGGATGTTAATACTAAACATACAGATCTTCAAACCTCTTATATAGATAAGTTGAAGACATCTCTGAATCAGTCAGTAAAATGATCAGTGTGTTCTAAAAATAACACAAGATCTTCATAGAGGGCTGGCCAGTCAGAGAAAAGGGGGTCTGTAAAGTGCCGGGGCCTGAAAGAGACAGCAGCAAAAACTAAGGTTTCAAGACAGAAAGAAAGGTTTTCTAAAACACCAGTGAGGGAAAAATAGGATTTAAATCACAGAAAGATACCGAGGGGCCACCGTAGAGACAGAATAAAGGCTGAAAAGAACAACACACCCTCTTTAACATGATGCTACACTACACCCAAAGACAGATCTCTCTGCAGTGATTGGTTTTGGCATGTCACCTCCTAATTTCTACCGGCACTGGCCAAAAAAGTTTAAAATGTGTCTCTAAGAGCTGGTGTCAACATGAATTTCAACTTCTTTGTTAGGTTTGGAGATGTGGTTGTGGTTTGGATGCTAAGAATACAAAATCATCAGTACAGTGAGGTTTGCTAATTATGTAAGCTCACTAGCAAATGGTAAAGTAAACCAATCATACAAAGAGTCAGTAGTTTCTCCTGGTTTATGAGGTTTAATAAAGTCAATGAGCTCTTTGTGTGCAGAAACCAGGACCCTTCAGTAACGGGATCTTATGACTCATTCTTTGTGTTTTATGCTGAACAGAGCGGTCTGTTGAGCGCTGTAGTTAACCTTTGACTATCTACCATATATGAAAGCAATTCTTCACCTCTATAAGACTGATCTCAGGGGATGATTTTAGTAAAGCCCTCTCTGGTGTTCAATCTGAGGTCCACCCAGGCTGCAGCAGATAGAAAATCAATTCCTCCCTCCTCCTGGTTCCTCGATACCTGCATGCCTGAGCATGGCGAGCTCGCTCTGTTAACTCATTAACACACAAACCTCAGGCGGCTCCTCGATCGATAGCTATTTAAAAGCACAGATGTTGCTCCTTATCGCACAGACCTGCTGGCTCCAGGGCTGCGTTCTCATTGACCACAGAGCTGATGGAGCGTTTTCACAGTGATGGGGGTAATATGAATGAGTGAACAGCTGAAATTACAGCTGAGTTAAACAGATCCTTTCATTGGTTCCCTGTAATGTTTGCTCTACAGCAGAGAAAAATCCATACAATGTTGCTCTTAAGTGTTATTAAAAATGAGCGGACTGAGCCTCCATGTGCAGTAGAGTGCATTATGGGAGAATCTTGCACTGGTTCTTACCTTGTGACAGGCGAACCGGCTTGGTGACTTGAAGCCCGTCGACTGCGCAGAGGTTTCCACAGGGGTGCAGCATGATGACCCCTGACCTGTTCTCTATGAAACAGTGCTGGGCGGCAACCCCGGGGCCCTGGATGTTGATGTCTGTGGAACCATGACCCAGAACGGTGCGGCCTGGGGGTGAAAAGCAAAAACAGTTAACACCTGATAAGATATTGCATGTGTTATTTACCTTGGGTGACGAAGAACTACCAAAATGTCAGTTTGATATAAGATTTAATGAGTGGGATTGATCAGTAGCAGTAGTTATGAAATTATATAATGTTGTTAAATTATAAAGTTGTAACAGATGTTTAGAGCCTGAAAATCTGTGTATGGGTCTGGATATACAGTATATGTACAGTACCAATGATAATGTACATATAATATAATAAAGTTAGAGCCACAGTGCTCAGAGCTCTGCATCCTCAGGCGTTACTAAGAAATTTAAAAAATTAAAATAAATTAGAAAATCGTACAATTAAAAAAAAATTAAATATTTTGTGGGCCTGAAACATTACCTGATTTTCCCTTTTTTTTCAAACTGGGAAAATCATCTACAGAATTAACACTTTGTAGCTGCAGAAGACCTGAAACTTAGTTCAAGGTTGAATAAACCTGTAATTAAAAAATGCAAAGCAGTGTTTACCACGCTTTAAAGGCAACATATTTTCTTTTCTCTAATGTGACCCTGGACGCCTGCTCCCTGCAGGTCATTAGACAGAATGCAGGTTGAAGGCTGCTGTGAGTGTGGTTGTGTGGTTACACGAGGTTAGAAAACTCTACATGCTCGGCCTCTGTTCCCTGAAATCTCACTTTCCACCCAAGTCCTTCACAGTCATTGGCTATTTACCCCATCAGAGGCGGGACTGGTTTTAAAATGTACTTTTCCGGTTGTGGTTCACTGCAAGAACTTTTTTTTATGTTTAAAAAGTATTTTGTTGTTACCTACAGGATAGAGTAACAAGAATCTGTACATCTTTTCTGTCAGAGTTGACTGTGTCAGTAGCCAAGCAGGAATGTTCAGCTGAAATGATGAATGTTAACTTCCTGACCCCCTTCAGCCCCGCAGTTAATGTGATCTGGACATGGCCCTGAATGACTCAGATGAATGTGTCAACATCTAACCTCTCATCTTTCATTTGAGCAACAGCAGCCAAACAACATGGGGGAAGTATTTACAGAAACTTTGAGAAGAAAATAAAAACGTGCCAGGAAAATTATACTCTCACCACCAGAGGTAACAATGGTGGTGATCAGGGCCAAGAGAAGCCGGTAACAGACAAACACCTTTAGACACACACTGACTCACACACACATACACACACACACACACACACACACACACACACACACATACACACACTCACTCACACTGGTCTAAACAGACACTATCTCTGAAAGAGGAATCCCCCTGCATACCACAGAAGGAGGCAGGAAAGCCAACAGACAGACAGACACACATACAGACACACAGAGAGACAGACAGAAGAACAAAGGTCACCAGACAGAAACACACCATGACCTGACTGCAGCTTTGAGAACATACAGATCAGGACCAAACATTGACATAAAAAGGAGATTAACCAGGGTTAGGAACATGTGTTTGTGTTATAAAAGCCCATCAATGACACAGAAATCCATATTGATGACTTTGAAATAAAATGCAATAGCTAGTCAATCAGTGAAGCCTGAAAAAAGTAGAGGCGACTCTTAAAGTGTTAGTCTGACTCAAACCATCTACCATATGCGCGTGTGTGTCTAACTGCAGGTGTGTCACCTTCAGGAAGTGGCAGCAAGGTGATGGCTGTACTCAATCGTCCACTCCCCAAGCTGACCAGGTGGGGGCGCTCTGCCTGAAACTTCAGCCCCTTGCCGCTTTCATACAAGTCCAACGGTGTGCTCTGAAGGAGGTAAAAGGTCAGAAGTTACAAATAGTCCATTTTGATCTGAATCCAAGCTGCAACCTCCGGTCTGAAACTATGAAACATTGCTGAAGAGTTAAAATGTTGTTGTTCGTTGAGTGACTGCTTGAGGCTTTAATAGTACTGGAAGTCACACACACACCAAGCCATAAAAAGCAGCTTTCAGAGCAGAAATTAACATGTTTACAGACTGGTACAAAAACTGTCTCCCATCTGAATCACTACTTTCAGACACCTTAAAAGCCACATACACACCCATTCAAAACAGCTGATCTTCACAGCAAAAATAATCATGTTCACAGCTAGGTACCAAAATGCTACTTTAATCTAAATTGCTTATTTTTGTAGTCGTTCACACAGCACAGAGGGCACATTTCCTTCAACTCATTGAAACATAACTAAACTTGTGAATCCTGGCTGAAAAGGATACCTTTTTCTATTCATTCGTTTCAAACACAGAGTGAAAAAGCAGAGTGTTTCAAAAGAGCAAACCAGGTTCATTTTTTTTCTTACTGACTGAATAACATAAAACATGGTTGTGAATGTGCAGTACACTGTAAACCCATAGAGTAAACATGATTCAACTTACATGTGAAACGCTTCATAAAGTTAGTCACAGCTTTCAGACATTCAGGCTAAATCTAATCTTCACCTCCAAGAGTAAATGGATCACATGCTCCAAATTTACACAGTTATGTCTGGAGTGTAAACGGCACACTGTGACTGAACCCATGCAGTGATCATTTTCTGTTCATCAGCTGAACTAAATGGTTGTGCGTGACACGGCTGATGATAATTTGGAGCATCACTGGAGGAGTCAGATGGAAATAGTGTTTACTGATTCACAGTTTCACTAATCAGGCTTAGAGAGAAGTGTAGCCTACAGTTTGAGGAAAGGAAGGGCCTAAAGTCTTGGTTATATTTCTTTATTTGGTTATTGATGCTACAAAACTCTATGATTGACAGCTATGAGAAGGGAAGAGGCTCCTGTTAGTGGAGCAGAGGAGGAACATGACAAACCAACACATAGATGTCGGTCTTCATCTTGAGGGTATTTTGGTTTCACCTTTGTACAACAGGTGGTGCTGATGTGCTGTTCATCTCTGTATTTATCAATTTACTGGAACAATGGTTTAATTGCTCCTCCACACCCTAGAGAAGAGTGTTTCTGTGTGTTTCTGTGTCTTCGACTCTCTCTTGTAGCTCTGCCTGAAGCAGCACCGTGTGCTCTCCTCAGCTCGGCACAAAGGATGAAGAGGTCTCTGCAGCGCTCCACAATTAGGACAGCGTAAGCGTCTGGAGGGTGTTCGGCTAAGATAACACACTATAAGCACTTTTCAGCAGAGCACAAAGACAAAGCTGCTTTTTAAGCCGCCGTCTTTTGTTCCTGGTGTGCAGGTACACAGGCGCTGGGATGCAGAAAAATGCTCTGCTTAGTTTTCTTTTTTAATTTAGTGCCATAGGAGTGACATGGAGAAAATAAAGACTTCTATTGTTGAGCTTCCTGAAATAAAGATAATGTCTTGGTGCAAGAAACTGAACAAATACACTTCTATGCTCACTGGCAGATTTATTTTACTCCTGAGAGGCAAAGCATGTGAATTCAGTCATTTTGTCTTTTAATCTCTTGTCTTTTTGTGGCCTCTCAGGTGAATAAATCTCATATGTAGTCTAATAAAACACATTTTTACTGATAACAAGATAGATATCCTTGCTTGGACCTAGTTTTTGCAGAGAGGAGTCAAATTTGCTCATTTTGGTCAAGTAGACATAAATTCACCATATCCATTTTGTTTATCATTTGAATTTTTGTTTGTCTTTCATTAAATTAAAACTTAGAAAATTATTTCCATGCAGTACATAAATAAATAATTTGTTTTGACATTTTAAGATCTGGACTCTCTCAGTGGATTGTGTAGATAATACTTTGGGTTAAATTTTGCACGGTTTCACATTTTCATCCTTTTTGGTGTTGTGTCTAAAAATCTCATTGCACGGAGCTTTGATTATGAGACCAAATGAAAATGGCAGTAAATGCATAAATCGAATCGAATGCATGATCGTGTTTATTTACATTATGATAGAGAAACTCTGTACTTTTCTTAAAAGCTTTTACTGAGGTAGCTTGCCTGGACACTCCGGGTGTAATCCGTCTGTGACTGAATGAGTGAGTGAATTAGTTTCTCAGTCAGTGGTTAGATTGGATTGACAAACACTGACTAATAATTGTGGCTGCTGTGAAGTTGACTTCTGCTGCTTCAGTGCCCTCTGATTGCTTTGGAGTCACCCAGAGAGGTAAATTTGCATTTTTAACGCCTGCTGTTCTCTGTATCTTTTTGTCCCTCTTCTGATCCCGTATATTTCTTATTAACAACCTGTGCACGTTCATTGACTCAGCCTCTCGGATGCTCAGCTATCCGTGTGGGGCCTAATAGGATTATGTGATTGTGGTGGTGCCGTCGGTGGAGTGGGGTCAGGCCTAAGAGGATTCTGGAGACAGAGACCGGCCGGAGAGTCGACTGGGAGTGTTGGGAGGAGAGGGGAGGGGCAGGGCGGCTCTGCAGGAGCCAGGCAGCTTCATCTGCTGTGTGCTGCTGCTCCCATGTGGTGCATGCAATGCGATGTAATGTGCACAGGACTAATCTGCCTGTAGACTGGATATGGCATTTCTCCCACATACTGTATATGTTCATACATTTTTGTTTTTAAGGAAAAATCTGCACCAACCTTCTTCACACTTAGGAAGCCATAACTTCATCACATCAAAAAATAATAATAAAGGCTTAAATAAATATTTTTCTTCTGCCTATAATTGATCAGCCACCACTTAATATCTGATTCTTGAATTTTTTAAAGTGTCTGCACTGTGAAATATGTTTTATTAGGTAAAGTGACTGAATAATAACAGATCTTGATTTTTTTTTTTTTTTTAATTTTTGTTCTTGTTCTTTTGTCCCACTTGTTTTACTGTCTAACGTTAGTGATAGTTTCGCATCCATCTATTTCACTACACAGATTAAAAATATTTATCAGGGACTATTCTTGAACACAAGACTGATAAGTTGTTGCGTAAAAAAGGTCAAAAAGGCAAAAAAGAAACAAAAAATATCCGAAAAAATATTCAATTACATTTTGATGTTGCATCAATAACATGCTTTAATTGTTAACCTTTAATTTTTGGACTTAGCTGTTGTAGGTATCGATCTTTTTTCTGTTGAGCTGCTTTTTTTTTGAACCAGATGGAAAATCATGTTTCTCAAAGCCATCAGCAGAGTGCAATCACAAAATGCAGTATTATTTACTTCTGAGAAAACTCAGACAAAAGAATAAGCTGTGCATCGCTGTCTCAGGTGGATTATTTTGTTCTGTTGAGTATTTTGCAGCATCAGTTTGGATCAAACACAACATTTTTCTCCATTTGAAGTGATGATGGTTTATGCCCAGTGAGAGTTGGGCACAAAAACTTTATGATTTGCATCTGCATTGTGTTTCCATGAAGATGTTATCTAAGCCTTTTTAATCCTTGAAATGTTGCTTTTATTCCCACTGTGGCAGTAAAACAGGCACGATCTTCAATTTTTTCAGTATCACTGTTGAAACGTTTTGTTTTTGTTATTTTTTGATATTTTACCTCTGTTGTCCTTTGTTAGTTTTCATATTATTTGATTCTTTTCTGTTATTTCTGTCATTTTAATTTGTCTGTTTCAATCTTATCCTACTCACATTTATTTTATTTTGCAACCCTGTTTTAAAACATGTAAATAAGGTTTGTTATTGGTATCATAGTGTACACATTGATGTTCCTCTACTTTAAACCCCAAAACGCCTGAGTCTGCAGGTGATTACTTATGTGAGAAAAAGTTTCACCTCTGTCAGTTTTATGAGCATTGCTTCCTCCAGATAATTGACTCTATGATTCCTTGATTACGTCAACCTCTCAGGCACAATCCAGATTCCTATTCTCTTTATCACATTTAAAATCCCATATTTGCTCTACTTCAGTTTCCTCCCAGTATCTGCAGGATCGTCCCAGTTTCCTTGCAGAAACCATTAAAGTTTAATCTCGTCGTGTTTTAGCCTCCATTTCTTCTTCCTTCCAGCTCTCGTACATGCACGAGGAAAAAGCCCACAAAGCTCCTGGTCTTAACGCCTGATAGGATTGTCAGAGCCAGCAGGTGGGAATCACAGACATCCAATCTCAGTCTAATTACTGACTCTGTGAAGATTCCTGCTTTACAGCATGCTAACATATGCTGTCAGGACGCTCACAGCTGCGCGGCCTGACCTGACCGGCTCAGCCTCAAACCCCGAATCCATCATCTGCAGAGAGTTTCAGAGCCAAAAAAGTGCCGGAGCAGCCGCTGTGGTGACATTTAACTTCAATGGATTCAGTTATCAGGAGAAGAGAGCTCAGTGTGTGTCAGGAGCTCCACGCTGGAAACATGCAACAAACTGACACACACCGAGCTGATGACTCTGTTTTTCTGAGAGCGGTGCCAAGTTCAGAACAATGAGGCTTCACAATCTCTCTTCAGTGGCATTTAGACTGAGAGCAGCAGAAACATTCAGTCCAGAAGAGTCATTCACATGTCGTCATAGAGCTCTGCAGGTTTTTGATGTCTGTGTTTCAGAAAGGAACTTCACTTTTACTAATACTAACTTCC